>CM024271.1:15839672-15926523 GCA_013621005.1 Aeschynomene evenia
AAGACAAAGAGATCACCCCTAGAAAAGGAAAGTCAAAGCCTTCTGATGCCACATGTTTCGGCTGTGGAGAAAAGGGCCACTTCAGAACGGAGTGCCCTCAGAACAAGGGAAAGAAGAAGTTCATTCCCAAGAAGAAGAAGGCAATGGCTGCTACATGGAGTGACTCAGAAGAGGAAGGCTCTGAGTCAGCAAGTGAAGAGGAAGCTAATGTCTGCTTCATGGCCGGTACTGACTATATTCTGGAAACAGAATCTGAGTCAGAAGAGGTACCAAACTCTCCTCCTCTCTCATACTCATACAATGAGATCTCAGAACTCTATGAAAGAGCTTCTGAGAGACTCAAACGAATTAGCTAACAATTTCAGCAAACTAAGAAAGTCTTTTAAACACTTAGAAGCTGAAAATGCTAGACTAATTCAAGAAGTAGAGAACCTAAGGCTTGAAAGAGATGACTTTAAAAATAGATATCTTGAAGGTCAACCTCTATCAAGCTTTAGAAACAATGTCTTCTGTAACTGTTGAAAAAGCCGAACTGGCTTTGATAGAATTACAAAAGACAAATGAGCTTCTCACTTCTGACTTAGTTAAGATGGTCAAGGGTGAAAAAATGATGACACTCTTGCTTGGTGGTCAAAGACCTTACAAGGATAAGAGTGGACTTGGTTATGAAGAAATCTTCGAACCAAATGATATTGATCCATCTTTAACTAAATCACCTCGCACATGCATCGCATGTTTTTAAAAATGGCCATGGTTCTGAAAAATGCCCTATGTTGGAAAAGGAAAAATCTCTAAGCCTCAGAAGGCTCAAAAGAAAACTCAGAAAGCAAAGCCTTCTAAGAAGACTAACCCCTCTCAGAAGGGTAAAACTTCTCAGAAAGCAAGTGCTTCTGAAAAGGGCAAACAAAGGTCTCTGACTCTCAAAACCATGACCCTTCTAAGAAAAGAAGGCAAAAGTCCAAGAAAGCTAACAAGCAAGGACCCAACAAAGAATGGGTACCTAAATCTGTTAACTTTGTGACTGCAGGTACATCATCAAGCGCTGCTCCACCACCACGATGAGCAGTGGTACCTTGACAGTGGCTGCTCGAGGCACATGACTGGAAGCAAGCACTGGTTCAGAAGCCTCAAGCCCAAAAAGGCGGAACAGTGCGATTCGGTGATGGCGCTAAGGGAAGAGTCACTGCAATTGGAGATGTTGGTAAGGATTCCTCTCACCAAATCTCAGATGTACTTTTGGTCGATGGCTTAACTCACAATCTATTAAGCATTAGTCAATTTTGTGACAAAGGCTTAAAGGTTGAGTTTTATGCCAAGTATTGTCATGTGATTAATCTCACAAATGACAAGATCGTTCTGGAAGGAAAACGTGTTGGTAACATTTATGTTATCCATCTGGATGATCTAAAGGATCAAAGTGTGGAATGCCTTGTCTCTGTCCAAGAAGACAAATGGCTATGGCATAAGAAACTTGGTCATGCCCATATGAGACTTCTTTCTGAACTCTCTCAGAAAGGACTTGTAAAGGGCCTTCCAAGAATTAAGTATCAGAAGGATGCAACCTGCGACTTCTGTGAAAAAGGGAAACAGACCAAGGCTTCCTTTTCCAGTAAAAGTGGTATTTCTACTCAGAAACCACTGGAACTGCTCCACATGGATCTCTTCGGACCAACCAGAACGACTTCCCTTTCTGGAAAACGCTATGGTCTTGTCATAGTGGATGATTACTCAGATTCACTTGGTTTTCTTTCTAGCTTCTAAGGAAGAAACTTTTGAGAAGTTCAAAGCATTTGTGAAAAGAGTTTCAACTGAAAAGGATTCGCACATTCATGCCATTAGATCAGATCATGGTGGTGAATTTGAGAATCATGCTTTGAAAAGCTTTGTGAAAATCTGGGCATTGCTCACGAATTCTCATCTCCAGAACTCCTCAACAAAATGGAGTAGCTGAGAGGAAGAATCGAAGCCTTCAAGAGATGGCAAGAACAATGCTCTTAGAAAGTGGACTTTCAAAAGGTTTCTGGGCTGAAGCAGTTAATACTTCATGCTACATTCAGAATCGAGTCTTTTTGAGACCAATTCTGAAAAGACACCTTACGAGCTATGGAAGAATAAAATACCAAACATTTCTTATTTCCATGTATTTGGTTCTTCTTGTTTTATTCTCAACACAAAGGACAAACTCTCTAAGTTTGATCCTAAGTCCGATGATGGATACTTCCTAGGATACTCTCAGTCTCTAAGCTTACAGAGTATATAACAAAAGGAGTTAATGTGTTGAAGAGACTATCCATATTAAGTTCAAAGAACTTAGTAAGGACATGTCTCAGAAAAAGGCTAACTTAGAAGATGAGTTTGAGAAACTCAACATCTCTTCTGAGAAAGCCAAAGGAAAATTCTTATAGAATGATGAGACTGACTTCCAACCCATGGAACAATCATCTCCATCTAAAGAAAAATCTAGTAACATCATCGAAGCTCCAGAACTAGAGAATCTACTTCTCCAAATACAATGGAACCTAGATTCTCAGAAGGACAAGATTCTGATGACTCAGAAACAGAACCTTCTGTGTCTCCTTCTCAGAACCCTACTCCTAAAGGGATTAGAGGCTCAAGAGACTTGAAGAATGTCTCTCAGAACGAAGTCTTGGGCAATCCAGAACGTGGCGTAAGAACCAGAAGGAACTATACAAATCTTGCTATGGTTTCTGAGCTTGAACCAGACTCCATAGAAGAGGCGTTAGATGATCCTAACTGGGTAAATGCCATGCAGGATGAACTTGACCAATTCGAGAGAAATCAAGTTTGGAAACTAACTCAAAAGCCCAAAGGCAAGAGTGTCATGGACTAAATGGGTGTTTCGAAACAAACTTGATGAAAACGGTCAAGTCGTGAGAAACAAGGCCAGATTGGTTGCTCAAGGGTACAACCAACAAGAAGGGATAGACTACGATGAAACTTTCGCTCCAGTCGCAAGATTGGAAGCTATCAGAATGTTGCTAGCTTTTGCTGCACACAAAGGTTTCAAACTCTATCAGATGGACGTTAAGTCTGCCTTCTTGAATGATACCTTTCTGAGGAAGTTTATGTAAAACAACCTCCTGGTTTTGTGAATGATGCATTCCTCGATCACGTATTTAAGCTTACAAAGCTCTATATGGTCTGAAACAAGCTCCAAGAGCTTGGTACGATAGATTGAGCTCTTTCCTACTTAAAAACGGATTCTCAAGAGGGAAAGTGGACACAACTCTCTTTACACTCTCAGAAGACTCTGGCTTCTTGATTGTCCAGATTTATGTAGATGACATAATATTTGGCGCAACCATGAATGCCTATGCAAAAATTCTCCAAGCTTATGCAAGGTGAATTCGAGATGAGCATGATGGGAGAATTAAAATTCTTCCTAGGATTGCAAATCAAGCAAGAGTCAGAAGGGACAGTTATCCACCAAGAGAAGTATACCAAAGAACTTCTGAGGAAGTTTCTGATGGATAAGGCCAAACCCATGAGCACTCTCATGCATCCCTCTCAAGTAATTGACTTGGATGATGATGGTGAGAAAGTCTCAGAAAGCAACTATCGAGGGATGATTGGCTCACTTCTCTACTTAACTGCCTCCAGACCAGATATCCAACTCAGTGTTGGGATCTGTGCTAGATTCCAGTCTAAGCCTAAGCAATCACATTTAACTGCAGCTAAACGAATTTTACGATATTTAAGTGGAACTACTAATCTTGGTCTTTGGTACGAGAAAGGTTGTTCTTCTGATGTTGTAGGATATTGTGATGCTGATTACGCTGGAGATAGGATCGATCGCAAAGCACAAGTGGCTGCTGCTGCTTCTTTGGAAAAATGCTTGATCACGTGGTCTTGCAAGAAGCAAAATACGATCGCCCTATCAACTGCTGAAGCTGAGTATGTGTCTGCTGCGAACTGCTGTTCTCAGATGCTATGGATTAAGAATCAGCTACTTGATTATCAATTAAGGTACACCAAAATTCCTATCCTTTGTGATAATACAAGTGCTATCAACTTAGCTAAGAATCCTATTCAGCATTCTCGATCCAAGCACATTGATATAAAACATCACTTTATTCGGGATCATGTGCAAAAAGGCGACATTGAACTTAACTTTGTGAATACTGAGGATCAAATCTCAGATATATTTACAAAGCCTTTACCCGAGGATCGTTTCAATGATCTGAAAGGACTTCTCAATCTAAGACGTTTCTAAGTACTTTGAAATTAAAAGCTTTTTCTTAGAAAACCCCCTTAGTCCTAGTTTAGACTCTAAGACAAACTATAGAACTAAGCTTCTGAGCTTGAAGTAGGAAAACACAAAAAACTCTATCTGAGAAAAATTTGTTCTCAGAAGACTTATTCCTCAGAAAGGAGATCTTCTGAAACATTTCTCAGAAGAGCGCTTCTCAGAAGGACCACCTCTCTCAGAAAGGTACCTTCCGAGAAACAAGTTACCAACGGTAACTTTGGATAAGCGTCAGAAACGGCTAGTTACAAGCCATTTCTATAAATACTCATGGGATTGTTCCATTTGAGCACTTTGCGCTTAAAACATACCAAAACTCTGCCAAATCCTCTCCTCGCTCTCCAAATCTTCATCTGCTCTCTCTCTCTCTCTCTCTCGTTCCTCTCTATCTCCTTCTCATTTCTCCTCAAACTTAAACTTTTCTTCATAATGGCCTCCTCCGGAGAGATTATGGGCTTAATGAGAAACAACCTTAATGAAGTATCCGAAGATATTCTCTACGACAATGAGGAGATGCAGTCCCTATTCCACAAGACTTATCTTCCAAGAAATCTTGCTATGGGAAGGGTACTACCTCTCAACGTATATAATCAAGTGGATGAACTTCAACTCACCTTCCTCAAGCAACCTGGATGGCCAGCCATGATGAGCTCAGAGGACGTGTGCTACCCAAATGTGGTGAGAGCATTCTATTCGCAGATAGAAAGGTTCACCAACAAAGGAGTCAAAAGCACGATTGCTGATCAGCAAATCCGTTTCTCCTCCTCTGACATCAACAAAGTTTTCAAGACCTTGAATGGTGGTGCTGTCATCGCCGACGACCCAGAATGGGTCAAGGAGGTAGATGGCTCAGAAGAAGAAGTGGTGACACTTCTGACTGGTAGCAACAGTCTACCACTCAAGGGCGTAAAGGTGCCTCATCTTACGCAAGAGACCAGAATCATCTTCTCAGTCGTTCAACATACCCTTCTCCCTCGGATTGGAGACATGGGGAACGTTACCACCATGGATGCATGCCTACTGTACCACCTGCTGAAGAAGGAAAGAGTAGATTTTGGAAGGATGGTGCTCAACTACATGATGCACCAAGCTCATCCTAAGAGGGCTCTCACAAGTCTACCTTACGGAAGCCTTCTGACCAGAATCCTCGACCATTTCTCCTTCCCACTTGAGGACTACGAGTATGTCTTCAACCACAGCAAATTCACTATGGTCACCTTTAACAACATCAAGAAGAAGAAGGTACCAGAGACGGGGGCACCTAAGAAGAAGGAGGAAGCAAAGCCTTACAAGGGAGCTATTAGCACCAAACAGCCCTCTAAGGTTGAGAAAGGAAAGGAAAAGGCTTCTGACCCCTCAGAAAGGAAGAAGAAGCAGCCAAAGGTGACTCACCCCTCTCCAACAAGGGTGACAAGGAGTATGGTTTCTGAAGAAGCTCAGAAGACTCCTCAGAAGGAACCTGAGGTTGTTGAGGCTGCTGAAGACACAGAAGAAACAACGTCTGAGCAACCCATGACCAGAAAGAGGAAAGCACCTCCAACTCTCCAAGTCCCAGACGTGCCACCAGAAGGGAAAAAGAAACGTGGTCGTTTGGTAAAAGCTTACTCTAACACTCCACCTTCCTTTCTTAAATCTTCTTCTACTTCAATTCCTGTTTCTGATTCTGTCGCTGGTTTTAAACCCACCAAATTTAAAACTAAACTCCTGCATTCCTTGAATTATCAAGGAAAGTCTCACAAAGGAGTGGGGATAAAAACCACTAAGAAACAGAGCCCGCCGAAGCCGACAGGTAAAGAAATCGTAGCAGTTGATGCTACTGCCGCCACCACCGCTACTGCTGCTGCTGTTGAAGAAGAAGCAGAAGCTTCTCATCACTCCTCCCCCTCTGGAAATGTCTCCCCTACCAGAGAAGACATTCAGGGACATGGAGGAAATGTTGCTGATTCTTCTTCAGAGGAAGAAGATGCAGCAAGCTTTCGCATTGAGCATCGCACCCCAGATGCTGGAAGCTCCAAGAAAGAGCCCCAGAAGAAGCCATCTGAGGTTTCTATGGTGGAACTTTCTGAGGCAACCACAACTGAGGCTGCTGCTGTGAATGCTGAGTCACTGGCTCAGACGATGCTTGAGGTCCAGAAGGAACTGGATCAACCTTCTGAGACTCCAGAAGCTGCTCAGATGCAACCAGAACAACAACTACAGCATGAGGAAGCCCTACTTGAACCAACTTCTGAGGTTGGTCCTATCTCTTCTGAGATCCCTCCGGAACATGAGGAAACTCATGTCTCAACACATGAAGTAGTGCCAGGGACCACCAGCACTGGGCTCAGCTCAGAGGTGGGCGCTGACGCTACCATGGCTGCCGGAGTTGCAGCAGTTGAGGCATTTGTTGCCCACAGTTCCTTGGAAGGAACTCTATCTGAGAAGGACTCTCAGAAGGAACCAGAGGTTCCTCCTCTAGATATAACAGAGGTTCCTCCTACATCCTTTGATCAACAAGGTCCCACCTTCTCGATTACGGACTCAATGATTGGTTCCGGCTTTCAGCTGGGAAGGATGGTAGTCACCCCACCCTCTGTGCAATTTCGGCCTTTCTTTGGTCGAACTGAGAAGTTGAAAGGCAGTGAAGCCATCCATAGTCAGATCTCAACTTTCAGCCTCTCAGAAGATGCTCAGACTTCTGGTGCTATGGAGCAACCATCAGCTAGGCAACCTTATGATCTAGACCTTGCTCTAGTTTCTAAGGACACTCAAAGGCAGCTTTCCATTGAACTTGCTGCTATTGAAGGCAAAGCTGTCCAAGAAGAAGAACTTCCTGAATATCAAAAGAGGGATATCATCGATGAAGTACTTGAGGCTGAAGTCTCTCGTCCTCCTTCATCTCAACCCTCATCTTCTCAACAGCCTTCCACTGCCTCTGAACTACCTCCAGAATGCGCTCCGAATGCGACTTAGAGCGAGATTCTCATGGAGATATGCCAGCTGCTACGCTACATTGCCAGAAGACAGTAGTTCTAAGTCAATGATGGAGTTTATGTCTTAGCCACCCTTTTTGATGTAACAAAGGGGGAGTAGATAAAATGATAAAATTTTTGTACATTGGCTATCGTAAACACTAGGCTAGAACTTAGGGGGAGCAACAACTTAGGGGGAGCCAAATATTTTGTATCTCTACAAAACCATCAATGAAAAATCATTATTTTGGCATCTCATGTTTTACTTAATTTTATGCTTATTTTTTATTATTTGGCATCTCTTGATTTACTTAGCCTGGTATTTCTGAATTTGATACATATACTCATCATGAAATACACGCTATGTATTTGATAATCTCAAACAGTGATCACTCATTGAATACTTTAACTGTTGATTATCACAGCCTTCTAAGAAAATAACTAAGCCTTCTCTCAGAAAGCTAAGTTAGTTTCTAAGAAAGCAAAAGTGCATTCTGAATAAGTTGAGAACTTACTCAGAAACACTTCTGAACTTAAGCAAAATTATTATCTTAAGACTTAAGTTGTTATCATCAAAAAGGGGGAGATTGTAAGCTCCAGAACCCTTCTGAGAGAATTAGGCATAATTCTCTTAGAGTTATGAAAGTTTTAATGATAACAAGGTAAGCCATAAGTATAAAAATTTTACTTAAGGTTTTGCTAATATGTGCGCTAAGTGTCTCAGAAAGCTTTAAATTATTGCAATACCATGAGCAAAGGCCAAGACAAAACATCAAGTAACCTCGAGATCAATTGATAAAATCATAGCGCCAAAGATATCAGAAAGGATGTCTCAGAAGCGCAGAAGGTGAAAACATGTTTCTGAGGAAAGAACACTGTCGCCTCAGAAGGGTCTCAGAAGACCTTGCGACTTGTAGTTCTCAGAAGGGTCTTCCCTCAGAAGGTTCGCCTCAGAAGTCCGTACAACTCTCAGAAAGTTGGACTCAGAAGCAACCAAGTGTCTGGACTCAAGGGATCGCAAGCAATCTCAGAAAGCTCACTACAACTAGCCAGGGAAGTGGGAACACGCGCACTGTGCAGTTCTGAAAAGTTCCTCATTTTGCGCTGACTGTAGCAGGGAGCCGTTCTGAAAAGGACACAGCCACATAAGCAAAGTGAAAGCTTCTAATTTCGCGGCTCTTTGATGCCTATAAATATGAGTTCAATTCCAGAGCAATGTGACGAAACTCTTGCGCAAAAAAAACTCCTGATTAAACGTGCAAAAACTCCGTTGAATTGAAAATCATTTTGCGAAAACTTAGAACTTTCTCAGAAAGACAATTTTTACGAAATTGTTCTTCTAACTTTGCAAAATCTTCTAGTTCTGAATTGGTGTAAACTCTTACATTTGTAAGTTAAATCTTGAAGTCTACTAAGGGTCAAATTAAGTTTGTAACTTAATCTTAGTAGTTGGTTTTCGAAGCAAAAACAACTTTCCGAAAAACGCTAAGTCCTTCGTTGTTTGAAGGCAGTTTTAAGTCCTCTGGTGTTTGAGGCAAAGTTCAAAGTCCTTAAGTGATTAAGGCAAGGAAGTCCTCTGTTGTGAGGCAAGGAAGTCCTTTAGAGATTAAGGCAAAGAAGTCCTCTAGTGTTGGAGGCAAGGAAATCCACTTCGGGTTGTGAAGTGGTGGAAGTCCTTTACTTGGTAAAGGCAGTGTTGTCTGGGAAGGCACATTAAGAAAAATATCTAAGAACTCTCAACTGAAGGTTGAGGACTGGAGTAGGTTGGTTATAACCGAACCAGTATAAAAATCTTTGTGTTAAGCTTTTCTCCCTTGCTCTTTACTTGTATAAATCTTTGAGAAAAACTCTACCACGAGTCTAATTAAGAGGTCTCGTGAAAACCTTACTGATCTAAACCAGAAAGCTTTTAAGAAACTCAAACCTTAAGTCATTTTCTTAAAATTCCTCAGAAAGGAACTTTCTCAGAAAGACTAAGTTCTCAGAAACTTAATCTTCTCAGAAAGCAATTTCCGCTGCAAACTCTCAGTCCTACCTTCTGAGTAAAAACAACTTTCTAAGTAAAAGTTTTAAGAAGTAATTTTTAAAACTTGCACGATTCAACCCCCCTTCTCGTGCACACATACACTTTCAATAAGGACGAAGGGGATCTATATGCAATTTTTATAAGATGAGGGACTAAAGAGAAATGTGAAAAATGCAGAAATCCTGTTCTGTCATCGAGCTGGTCGCTAGCGAGCCTACTACGGCCGCTGGCGACCGCTTCCACCGCATCTAACTGCTAGCGCCTGGTAACGGCCGCTAGCGAAGACCCTTGCCGCCTTCCTTGCTAGCGAGATAAAGCTAGTCGCTAGCGACCAAATGCTGATACATGACAGCAACAACAGCAGAAACTGTTTTTCATGCTCTAAACCTCCAATTACTCTCTAAAAGTTTCCAAACCAACATTAATACTCTAAATTGTATTTTTAATACTTTCCACCGTGTTGGTGGTAAGGGAAAGGTTAAGTAATCCTTTAGTTGTACTTCTTCCGTTTCTAATACATGACTTGGGTCTGAATTGTATTTACGGAGTTGTGACACATGGACGATATCATGAAGGTTGGATAAACTGGAGGTAAGGCTATGCGATATGCAACTGGACCAATGCGACTCAAGATCTGAAATGGACCTTAAGAAATCAAGTTAAGCATAATTATGAGCACATAATCATTCAAGTTATGAGGAAAAATTAGCATGAAAATACGGTTTATCAAACCTCCCCACACTTGAACAATTGCATGTCCTCATGCAACAGAGAACCAAGCCACATATACAGAACTCTAACACAGCAGGCAGATGGAATAGCAAAAGGAAATTATAACTTAACCTTTACAGACATGGTTAGCAACAGTGACTGGTAGTAGTAAACTAGTGAGAAAATACAAGTTTCCAATTAACAATTATGCATTTGAAAGACATGTTGGCAATTCCATCAGCAATGAGCAGGAGAATCAGGTATGAATGCATAATCAGAAAGATGCCAAGCCTCACACAGATATAATTCACTCAATAACACTCAAGTGTATAGGCTAGTCCCTAGAACACACAACACTAACACTCCTCCACAGACTTGCCAAAGATGAAAATAGCCTCTCAATCCAAACTCGATGCATTAAGAAACATGTCAAAGGGTTGTAATGGGGTTAAGGTACAGGTGGGGAAAATATGGGAATGTGGACTAAGGTGGAAATCGAAATCCCATGGTTCCCAGAGTCAAGAGATAATAAATCATATAAGCGCAGAGACTAAGAACCAATATACATAATCCACAAAACCGAATATAACAGCGGTGACTCCAAATATATACAAGAGCCACAAAGAAAAACTATATAAAAAGAAGCAAAATAAATAGGGCGAATTCTGAATTTTTTTTATTTTATTTTATTTTTTTTATACAAGATCACTTGTACCCCCAATTCCTGTACACAAACCTTTCACCCCCAACCAATTACCCAATTTCTTCCTTTACAAGCATGTAAGACCCTTCAATATCCCAATCATGTCTGCACAATCCCAAATATAATACAAAACAAACCATGTTCAATTAATTTCCACAGGGTAATCATTGTTTTTCACTTTTTGGCTTGTAATGTGGTTAATATGAACAAAGGGGGATAAGGCTCAACTTGGTTAAACAAGGGTAATTACAAGGGTAGGTCTATATGGCTGATGTAAGCTAAAAGCGTCGTTATTTCTTTTAACTACAATCAATTTAGAATTTAAAGAACAAAACGAGTTTTCCCAAGAAAAATAGATTGAATTGATTAGCTATAGTAGTATAGCTAGTCAACCCAAGTCGTCTCTCAAGGAGGCTTATTGATGCCTTGGCATTTTTATCTAATTTTGTGATTTGAATTCTAATAAATTTTGTTAGTTTAAAGTAAACTCAGTATGTTTTTAGTATGTTTTTAGGGTGAATTGAGTGTTTTAGAATAAAATGGATTTTTCCTGGTTATATTATGTTTTGGGTATTATTTGGTGTTGATTTCAGGAAATGGGCAGACAATTCATGAAGTAATAACAACCATAAAAGCACATTCGAAGTACCAATGCTGACGCCTTGCGCCTGATGCACGCACTGCGCCTCAAAGTCAGAAATAATTCGGAAGTTGTGCGGAAGCCTGGCGCCTTGCGCACTGCCAGCGCGTTGCGCCCGTGAACTCTCCACCTGCTGGCGCCTTGCGCCCTGCGCCCTGCTAACGCGTTGCGCCCGATTTGCCTTCCCGGCCTGGCGCCTTGCGCATCTCGCACGCGTTGCGCCGATTTGCCTTCCGACCTGGCGCCTTGCGCATCTCGCACGCGTTGCGCCGATTTGCCTTCCCGGCCTGGCGCCTTGCGCCCCTCGCACGCGTTGCGCCCTGAAGAAGCCACCCATGCAGCGCCTCACGTCCAATCTACGCCGTGCGTCCGGATAAAAATGGAAACAGAGCATGTATAATTCAGGATTAAATCTGTTTAGATATTACACTCTTAGTTATTTTTAAACAAAATCCCTCTGTATTCAATTTAATTTCGAGGTCTATCTGATTATATATAGGACTAGAATAGGGGGAAATTAGGTTATCGATTATCTGGTCGATCATCTTGAATTTTTATTTTTTCAACAGCAGCTTTTTTTTTTTTCCAGTACTCTGTTTTTACTCTGTTTTTCAATACAATGAGTTATTCGTTCTTTAACCTGCTTTCTATCAATTTCTTTGTTTTGTTTACTTTGATTATGAGCAACTAATTCCTTGTTAGGGATAGGGGAATCGTATCACTATGACTTATTCCGATGATTGCAAACCTTTGAATTCTACTTCTTCGATTCAGGTAACTACCTTATTTGTATTGTGTTGTTCTGAAGATTGGGAAATCGCTTTTCAACTTATCTAGGATTCATACATTTATTTGGGAAAATAAGTGTGTGAATTAGCTCAAGGGAAATTGCCGGAAAGATTGATATCTAGGAATAGAGTCAAGATTTTTATGAACTTTGAATCAAACATATTTTCTTTTCTGTGAAACGATTTGATCAAGGGATTGACTGATTGTTTGTAGAAAAAGTGTTAAATTACCAAGGAATTGGAATTGACAATTTAAGATTCGTTCATTGAATTAAAGTTTTAGAATTTGAAGGCGAGCAATTGTTTTAATTATTTCAGAAGATACGTGAACCCGATTCCCTAACCTCGCATCCTTTGATTTTTCATAAATAGTTTACTGTCTTTTACTTTTAATACTCTTTTGAATTTATGATTTCAATCCATTCATCACTCGTAATTCGATTCGTCTAATTAGAAACTCACATCACGAAATTTTTGCTCAGTTCTTTAATCCTCGTGGGAACGATACCCACTCACCGTGGACTTTATTACTTGTACGATTCGGTGCACTTGCCGAAGCCCTATCAAGTTTTTGGCGCCGTTGCCGAGGATTAATTGAAACTGACAATTAGAGTAATCGTGTGATTTCTAAATTAGATATTTTTTTTTAATTTTACTCTAGTACTCCCTTCACTGTGACGTTGGGAAGTGCTAGACCTCACTTTTATTCAGTTTGGTGTTTGTTTCTGCATGCAAAAATAGAACAAACAGGGCTATACTTTGATCCTGAAATTGAAAGGACTCTGAGGAAGTTGAGACAAGAGAAGAAAAGAGCAGCAATGGCAGAAGAAGGAGATGGGCCAAGAAGGACTTTGGGAGACTATGCCACACCTACCACTAATGGGTGTGGAAATAGTATTGTCCCACCACCAGTGCAAGCAAACAATTTTGAGCTCAAGCCTTCACTCATTCAATTGGTGCAACAAGAACAATTCAGTGGAGGAGCTCTGGATGATCCTAACGTTCACTTAGCTACCTTCCTCCAGTTATGCGATACGATCAAAAGCAATGGTGTGAGTTCAGATGCAATCAAGTTGAGACTCTTCCCTTTTTCTCTTAGGGACAGAGCTAAACTATGGTTGCAATCACAGCCACTGGAAAGCATCAGCACCTGGGATGACTTAGTTAGCAAATTTCTAGCTAAGTATTTTCCTCCACAGAAGCTAGCAAAGTTGAGGAATGACATCAACTCATTTGCTCAAAAGGAAGGAGAATCACTCTATGAAGCATGGGAAAGGTACAAGGAGATGCTCCGAAAATGTCCACACCATGCAATACCTGACTGGTTACAAATTCAGACCTTTTATGATGGGGTTTCTCAAAGCTCGAGAGCTATGATCAATGCAAGTGCTGGAGGATCTCTTCATAGAAAGACACCCGAGGAAGCTTTAGAATTAATTGAGACAATGGCCGAGAATAATTTCCTATGTCCAAGTGATCGAACTCCATTAAGGAAAGGTATGATGGAGCTAGACACATTGGATACTCTCTTGGCACAAAACAAGATGATGTCTCAACAACTAGCAACACTTACAAAGCAAATGGGACAAATGCAAGTTGCTGCAGTAGGACCTCCACTTTCTTCCTGTGAACTTTGTGGTGGGTCTCATAAGAATGAAGATTGTGACTTGTTCAAGGAAACTCCACAGGAGCAAGTAAACTACATGGGGAACCCTCCAAGGCAACAAAATGATCCCTACTCCAAAACTTATAATCCGGGATGGAGGAATCATCCAAATTTTGGATGGGGAAATCAAGGGCAGAAGCAATTCCATGCTCCAAATCAACAACCCCCATTCATTCCTCCACAAGGTCCTCCTAAACCAACTTCTTTGGAGATTGCTATGGAGAAACTCACTCAATCTACTTCTACTTTTGTGCAACAAACCTCAAGTTTCATGCAGGAGACAAGAGCTAATTTCAAAAATCAAGAAGCCTCTATAAGGAACTTGGAGGTGCAAGTGGGCCAAATAGTTAAACAACTCTCTGAGAGACCCGCAGGGATTTTTCCAAGCAACACGAAACCAAATCCTAAGGAGCATTGTAAGGCCATTCACCTAAGGAGTGGAAAAATACTTAAAGAACAAAAAGAAGAAAAGAAAGAGAAAGTGGAGGTGAGGGGTGAACAAGAAGAGAAAGAGCTTCCCAACATTGAAGAAAAAGAAGAAGAAGTTCAAGTTGCTCCATACAAGCCAAGGTTGCCATATCCTCAAAGACTTCAAAAGCAAAATCAGGAAAAGCAATTCTCAAAGTTCTTGGACATATTTAGGAAGTTGCAAATAAACATTCCATTTGCTGAGGCACTGGAGCAAATGCCTTTATATGCCAAGTTCATGAAAGATTTGTTGTCAAGGAAGAGAACACTCAGGGAAGATGAAACAGTGATGCTCACGGAGGAATGTAGTGCTGTCATTCAAAATAAGATGCCTCAAAAGTTAAAGGATCCTGGGAAGTTTTATGTTCCCTGCACCATTGGAAGTTTGACCATTGGAAAAGCTTTATGTGATTTGGGGGCAAGCATCAACCTCATGCCCTTGTCCATTATGAAGAAGTTGAACATAGAAGAAGTGAAGCCAACTTCTATCTCTCTGCAACTTGCTGATCGTTCAATCAAGTTTCCATTTGGTGTTGTAGAGAATGCACTTGTCAAAGTCGATAAGTTCATTTTCCCAGCAGACTTTGTGGTGCTTGACATGGAGGAAGATGAAGACACTCCTATTATTCTTGGGAGACCATTCTTAGCCACTGGAAGAGCCTTAATTGATGTGCAAAAAGGTGAGTTAACATTAAGGGTGCATGATGAAAAGGTAGTTTTTAATGTTTTTAACTCAATGAAATTTCCTGTGGATCAAGAAGATTGCATGAGGATAGACACAATAGATCCTTTGATAGAGGAAGTGTTTGCATTAACTTGGGGAGATAATATTATAGAAACAGTGGCTTTGGTGGAAGGGAATGATGAAAAAGAACAGGACGAGCTCAATATGTCAAATTCTTCCCTGACTTTACAAGAAACAGAGGAGCTGTTATTGAAGAAAAAAAGTGAGAAGCAAGAAATTACAAGGCCTGAATTGAAACCATTACCTCCCTCTCTCAAATATGCTTTCCTAGGAAATGACGAGTTCCATCCTGTGATCATCAATGCTTCACTGAATGAAAAAGAGGAAGGAGAATTACTGGAAGTGTTGAAGAAGCATAAAGGAGCAATTGGATGGAAGCTTAGTGATCTCAAGGGGATTAGTCCAACCATGTGCATGCACAAAATCCTCATGGAAGAAGATTCAAAACCAGTAGTGCAACCTCAGCGAAGACTCAACCCTATCATGAAGGAAGTGGTGCTGAAAGAAGTTCTGAAGTTATGGGATGCTGGGATTATTTATCCCATTTCTGACAGTCCTTGGGTGAGTCCAGTTCAAGTGGTACCCAAGAAAGGTGGCATTACGGTGGTGAAGAATGAAAACAATGAGTTAATTCCTACAAGGACAGTGACTGGGTGGAGGATGTGCATTGACTACAGAAGATTAAATGTGGCCACCAGAAAAGATCATTTCCCACTTCCATTCATTGATCAAATGTTGGAGAGGTTGGCGGGTCATCCATATTACTGCTTCTTGGATGGTTATTCAGGCTACAATCAAATTGCAGTAGATCCGGTAGATCAAGAGAAGACAGCTTTCACCTGCCCTTATGGAGTTTTTGCCTATCGAAGAATGCCTTTCGGGTTGTGCAATGCACCCGCCACTTTTCAAAGGTGCATGCTTTCTATATTCTCTGATATGGTAGAAAAATTCATTGAGGTATTTATGGATGATTTCTCTGTGTTTGGTAATTCATTTGAGTCCTGTCTCAACCATCTATCTTTGGTGTTAATGAGGTGTCAAGAAACAAACCTTGTTTTGAATTGGGAAAAATGTCATTTTATGGTAACAGAAGGTATTGTTCTTGGACACCGAGTTTCTTCCAAAGGTATTGAAATTGACAAAGCCAAAGTGGAGGTAATTGAAAAATTACCTCCGCCTATAAATGTTAAAGCAATGAGAAGTTTCTTGGGTCATGCTGGGTTCTATAGAAGGTTCATAAAAGACTTTTCAAAAATTGCAAAACCATTGAGTAGTCTTTTAATGAAAGAATCACAATTTAATTTTGACAGTGAATGTATGTATGCCTTTGAAACTCTCAAAACCAAACTTGTTACTGCACCAATAATTTCTCCTCCTGATTGGTCCTTACCATTTGAATTAATGTGTGATGCAAGTGATTTTGCAATTGGGGCTGTTTTAGGACAAAGAAAAGACAAGTTGTTGCATGTGATTTATTATGCAAGTCGTGTATTAAATGATGCTCAAAAAAATTATGCAACAACAGAGAAGGAATTATTGGCTGTAGTTTTTGCTTTTGATAAATTCAGGTCTTATTTGGTTGGGTCAAAAGTAATAGTCTATACTGATCACTCTGCTCTTAAGTATTTGATGAGTAAACAGGATGCAAAGCCAAGACTAATTAGATGGGTGTTGTTGCTACAAGAGTTCAATATTGAGATCAGAGATAAGAAAGACTCAGAAAACTTAGTGGCAGACCACTTGTCAAGGATTGCACAGGGAGAAGAGCAAGTGAGTAAGGTGCCAGTGAATGAAGAGTTTCCAGATGAACAACTCCTAGCAATACAAGTGTTACCATGGTTTGCTGACATAGCAAATTATAAAGCCGGGGGAAGGGTTCCAAGTGAAATGAATTGGAATCAGAAGAAGAAATTCTTGCATGATGCTAGGTACTTCTTATGGGATGAACCTTATTTGTTCAAAAGGTGCAGTGATGGAGTAATTAGAAGGTGTATCCCGGAAGAAGAAGTATATAGTGTTTTATGGCACTGTCATGGTTCTGAATATGGTGGACATTTCAGTGGAGAAAGAACTGCAGCCAAGGTCCTACAGAGTGGGTTATACTGGCCAACAATTTTCAAGGATGCAAGAGCTTTTGTAGAGAGATGTGATAGATGCCAAAGAACTGGAAACATATCAAGGAAGCATGAAATGCCTCAGCAGTTCATTCTTGAAGTGAATTTGTTTGATGTTTGGGGAATAGATTTCATGGGTCCTTTTCCATCCTCCTACTCCAACTTGTATATCCTGGTAGCAGTAGACTATGTATCCAAATGGGTTGAAGCAATTGCCTCCCCCACTAATGAGGCAAAAGTGGTGGTGAATTTTCTCAGGAAGATGATATTCTCAAGGTTTGGAGTTCCTAGAACCTTGATTAGTGATGGTGGAAGTCACTTCTGTAATAAGCAATTGGAGAGTCTTCTACAAAAATATGGAGTCAAGCACAAGGTAGCCACCCCATACCACCCTCAAACAAGTGGACAAGCTGAAATTTCCAATAGGGAATTGAAGAGGATCCTAGAAAAAGTGGTAAATGCCTCAAGAAAGGATTGGTCAAGGAAAATTGATGATGCACTATGGGCCTACAGAACTGCGTTCAAAACACCAATTGGTATGTCTCCTTATCAACTTCTATATGGTAAATCTTGTCACTTGCCTGTTGAACTTGAACATAAATCATTTTGGGCCATAAAATTTTTGAATTTTAATGAAAAATCGGCAATTGACAAGAGATTACTACAACTCAATGAACTTGACGAATTTCGTAGTCAAGCTTATGATAATGCTAAGTTGTATAAGGAGAGAACCAAGCGGTGGCATGACAAAAAGATTACTCCAAGACAGTTTGAACCTGGACAGCAAGTTCTTTTATTTAATTCAAGATTAAGGTTGTTCCCAGGAAAATTGAAGACAAGATGGTCAGGACCATTCACTATCACAAAGGTTTCACCTTATGGGCATGTAGAGATCATGGACTCCAAATCTGAAAGAAAGTTCACTGTGAATGGGCAAAGATTGAAACATTATCTTGGGGGAGAGATTGACCGAGTCGTCTCTCTCCAAACACTCACTTGAGAAAATGTCATACGTCAAGCTAGTGACGTTAAAGAAGCGCTTATTGGGAGGCAACCCAGTATTTTTTATTGAATTTTGATTATATTCGTTCTTTTAAAAAAAAAAAAAAAATTTCTCTCCTAGCTGGCGCATTGCGCCCCAGTGGCGCATAGCGCCCTCTTCATCCAGCGCCTCGCGCTAACACTGCGCGTTGCGCCTGGCAGACAGTAGCTAATAAAAGAAAATTCGGACACAGAGGCGCAACGCGTCCTCGTCGCGCCCTGCGCCCGAACTGTTTTGCTCTTGACGCAACGCGCCTTAATTTCAGTTTTTCTTGGCGCCTTGCGCCTGAAGTCAACCCCTTTTGGGTGCCTCGTGCTCGAATTATTTCTTGCTGGCGCCATGCGCCCGAATTCATTTTTCCTTGGCGCGTTGCGCCCGAAATGCTCGGATCCCGGCGCGTTGCGCCCGAAGTTCCTCACCCGCTGGCGCCAAGCGCCCGAATCCAATTCCTTTGTGGCGCGGTGCGCCAGGATTTCAATTCTTTTTGGCGCCCTGCGCCTGATTCAATTTCCTTAGGGCGCCTTGCGCCCAATTCACAATTCATTTCGGCGCCTTGCGCCTGCTTCTTTTCTTCTTAGCGCGTTGCGCCCTCACCATAATTTTGGGCGCGCAATTCTCGCGCCGAAGAGCATTTTGGTGCTCTATAAATCGGTGCACTCTCTTCTTGCCATCCCAATTACTCTTTCCACCACCCATCCTCACAAAAAAAATTTACATACCCTTCTCGGCTCTTTCCCCGTCGTCCACCATTTTCCTTGCAGCCGCATCCCTCTTGTGAAAGTCTACACTCTTCCTAATTCTCTCTATTAGAGGTAAGTTGTTCATTAACTATGAAGCATGCATTTATTCCTTATCTTTTTCAATGTCAAGATAATTTAGGAAATGTTATTGCTGAGTTAGCGGATTGTTTTTCTTTACCTCTATAGAGATAATATAGAAGCAGAGGGAAATTGTCAATGAGTCCTTGGTATGAGTCTTGGGTATGAAAATGATATAGAGCTAGAGTGTTGTTCGGCTTAGAATTTTTGTAAAATTCTAAGTTTGGTGTTGGAAGAAATGCTGAATTTAATTGTTTCTATTGAGCTAAATACTAATGGTGTTACTGTCATGTGGCTTCCTGTTTTTGTTATGGTTCAAGTTTTGTTTACAGGAAATGGCACCATCATCCAAGAAGAGAAAGGGAAAGGGAAAGGAAGTTGCTGCATCTCCCTCTTACTACTCTCACCGTTTCCGGACAAAAGAAAATGAAGACTACTACAATTCAGTGGTAGTGAACAAATCAATTATTCCGGAAATTGGTTTTGCCTTTAGAGAGGGGGAATTCCCAGAAATCCAAGAAGAGATTGATCGAAGGGGGTGGAGGCTGGTGTGCTCACCTCCTGGAATTGTAGGAATGCAAAGGGTACTAGAGTTCTATGCAAACGCATGGCAGTCAGAAAAGACCAAAGAAAGGGAGTTCAAGAGCTTCCTCAGAGGAAAAGAGATTGACTTCAGCTCTGAAATGGTGGAAACAGTTTTGAATCTTGAAGTCAATCCAGAAAAATCACCTTTTGGATATTGTGCACGGTTGAAAGGAAACCAGAAGCTGCAAACGGTGCTGCGGGAGATCTGCAAACCCGGGGCTAACTGGAGGATGGATAAACACGGCAACCCAGTTCAGCTGGCTCGGGGAGACCTTATTCCTGTGGCCAGAGGATGGCTAGAATTCATCAATCGCTCCATCCTCCCGACCACTCATCATTCTGAGGTAACGGTAGATAGGGCAATAATGATCCATTGCCTTATTACCAAGGAACAAGTTGATCTGGGCACTGTATTATCCAAGGGTATAGCAAGATTTGTCTACTCAGCAAGACTAACCTTGGGATTTCCGTGCCTCATTCAGCGCCTTACTGAAGCTGCAGGAGTAGTGATTGAAGGTGACTCTCCCATCCTGGTGCCTAGACCAATAACTGCTGCAGCCCTTGGAAGATCAAGGAGGAAGGACACTGGTAAGGAACCTGAACTCCCATCTGTTGCCCCTCCAGAGGAACCTATGGAGGACATACCAAGTAAGAATCAAAAGCAACAGGAGTTTACGGAAGTACAAAAGCTGAGGGTCGAATTGAATGACTTCAGAAATTATTCCCATGACATGTTCTCCTACCTTGTTCATGCATTTCATAAGCTGGCTCCAGAAAAATTTCCTGAGTGTCAAACTAGTTGTAAGACGAAGTGGGAATACAGGGAGCCCAACCCATCAATTGATGAGGAAGATGAAGAGGAGGAAGAAGGAGGAGAGGAAGAAGGAGGAGAGGATGATGAGGATGAGGACCAAGGGGGAGATTGACCACCCCCCTCAGGTAAGTTTTTAATTTATGATTTTTAATTTTTCTGTGTGAGTCGAGTGTTGTTATTGGTGTTCGTTATTAGTGTCGTGTTATGTCTTGTGTTGTGTAAAGGAGGGAGGAACAATTGTAAAAAGAACAAGAGTGATTGTAATGGGTAAGGCTAACTTAAGAATATGATCAACATGTATGAATGAATTGGAAAAGAAATAATGAATAGGGAGGAAACAAGGAAATGATGCTGCAGAAAATAGTTATAGTGGGTCTTGGAGTATTTTCTGAAAGACAACTGTGTTGATAAATTGATTACATAAATGTAGTGTGAAGTCTTTGAAAAATAGATGAAAATGTAGGAAGTGTGATAAGTAAAGAAGAAGGGTAGACTGTGCAAAAAAAAAAAATTCTAAGGCTCTGAGCACCAATGGCTAGGGGACATCTTCATTTTATATTTTTAGAACCTAGTTATGTGCTTGTGGTGTGATTGTGTCAGGGAAAAGGCTTGGGTAATTAGATTCGAGGGGTGCTTCATCACCTAGCGTCTTGGGCCAACTGGACCGGGAACGTTAATCGAAAACTCATCTTAAAAAGCTACCCTGAGACTAAGCATTTAGAGTCATGAATCTCAAAGAGAAAAAGACACGAGCACTACCCCTAAAATTATTGAGAAAGCTGATTCATCTGGGTGAAATTAAAAGGTAATTATCTTTGCACTACATGGTTGTGAAAATGAAAACACAGTTGCTAGATAGAGATCTCTTGAAGAGCCATTATAACATGATCTGTAGTATAAGTCTGAGTGCCCTCCCCATTGCAAAATAAATTGTTGAAAGTTATAAAGTAATGAGAAAGTGCAGGTAGTCTTAGTTCTAGCAGTTGGCCTTACTAGTTTTATCATTCAAGTTCTGGAAATTCTTGTTCTTAACTCCGGTGCACTAATTTGTGTTTGTTCTCTTTTGTTGCTTGAGGACAAGCAACACCTTAAGTTTGGTGTTGTGATGCCTTGGCATTTTTATCTAATTTTGTGATTTGAATTCTAATGAATTTTGTTAGTTTAAAGTAAACTCAGTATGTTTTTAGTATGTTTTTAGGGTGAATTGAGTGTTTTAGAATAAAATGGATTTTTCCTGGTTATATTATGTTTTGGGTGTTATTTGGTGTTGATTTCAGGAAATGGGCAGACAATTCATGAAGTAATAGCAACCAGAGAAGCACATTCGAAGTACCAATGCTGACGCCTTGCGCCTGATGCACGCACTGCGCCTCAAAGTCAGAAACAATTCGGAAGTTGTGCGGAAGCCTGGCGCCTTGCGCACTGCCAGCGCGTTGCGCCCGATTTGCCTTCCCGGCCTGGCGCCTTGCGCATCTCGCACGCGTTGCGCCCGATTTGCCTTCCCGACCTGGCGCCTTGCGCATCTCGCACGCGTTGCGCCGATTTGCCTTCCCGGCCTGGCGCCTTGCGCCCCTCGCACGCGTTGCGCCCTGAAGAAGCCACCCATGCAGCGCCTCGCGTCCAATCTACGCCGTGCGTCCGGATAAAAATGGAAACAGAGCATGTATAATTCAGGATTAAATCTGTTTAGATATTACACTCTTAGTTATTTTTAAACAAAATCCCTCTGTATTCAATTTAATTTCGAGGTCTATCTGATTATATATAGGACTAGAATAGGGGAGAAATTAGGTGATCGATTATCTGGTCGATCATCTTGAATCCTTATTTTTTCAGCAGCAGTTTTTTTATTCGAGTACTCTGTTTTTACTCTGTTTTTCAATACAATGAGTTATTCGTTCTTTAACCTGCTTTCTATCAATTTCTTTGTTTTGTTTACTTTGATTATGAGCAACTAATTCCTTGTTAGGGATAGGGGAATCGTATCACTATGACTTAATCCGATGATTGCAAACCTTTGAATTCTACTTCTTCGATTCAGGTAACTACCTTATTTGTATTGTGTTGTTCTGAAGATTAGGAAATCGCTTTTCAACTTATCTAGGATTCATACATTTATTTGGGAAAATAAGTGTGTGAATTAGCTCAAGGGAAATTGCCGGAAAGATTGATATCTAGGAATAGAGTCAAGATTTTTATGAACTTTGAATCAAACATATTTTCTTTTCTGTGAAACGATTTGATCAAGGGATTGACTGATTGTTTGTAGAAAAAGTGTTAAATTACCAAGGAATTGGAATTGACAATTTAAGATTCGTTCATTGAATTAAAGTTTTAGAATTTGAAGGCGAGCAATTGTTTTAATTATTTCAGAAGATACGTGAACCCGATTCCCTAACCTCGCATCCTTTGATTTTTCATAAATAGTTTACTGTCTTTTACTTTTAATACTCTTTTGAATTTATGATTTCAATCCATTCATCACTCGTAATTCGATTCGTCTAATTAGAAACTCACATCACGAAATTTTTGCTCAGTTCTTTAATCCTCGTGGGAACGATACCCACTCACCGTGGACTTTATTACTTGTACGATTCGGTGCACTTGCCGAAGCCCTATCAGGTGGCGGTCCATGTAACGCAGATGCAGGTGTACCAGACATAATATCAAACGATGCCTGGTTGAGGTCCAAGTGAGCACCTCGTGCTGGGGTACTAACATTGTCACCGCTATGGAGCTATCGACGAAGATATGCATCAAACATATCAAGATCACCATCAGTGATGGATATACCAATATCGTCCACTGACTCCATCGTCGGCCTATAACAATCACTGTCTCCCCCTGCTGCAGCCTGCGAGCTCGATCCAGGTGTATCGCGCGAGCTCGATCCAGGTGCATCGCGCGAGCTCTGCCCAGGACCACTCCTCCACTCTGACGATAATCCAGCAAAAAACATAGATCCTCCAGCAGCTACCTTAGAGTCAAAGTGCATCTCTGTCTGCGTATCCGGTGCCACCTGCGACTGCTGTGGCAACTGGGACTGCGGTGGCAACTGGGAATGCTGTGGTATCTGGGACTGATGTGGTATCTGGGTACTAGTCCGGGACTGCGGCCGAGTCTGCGACTGCGTCTGAGTCTGGGTCTGGCGCGGAATAAAATAGTCACCCACATCCGCAGTCCCAATAGGGTACTGGCGTCTGCTCTGACGTGTGCCCGTCCGTGCTCTCGTGCGTGCACGTCTCCTATCAGGGGCTGCTGGTGGGTGTGGAATCTGAGGACCTGCACCAAGCCCAACTCCATCAGGCAACCCTGGAGGGATCTCGTCTGGGCCAGGGGGACCTCCGCCTAGATATCTAAACGGACTCAAGGACCACCACTGAAGATACTCTGCTGAAGGACGATAATCATGTGTCATCATCCCAGTGAACACACGATCGTATCGATCTTCCCATATATCATAATAATTTTTGTGCTCCTTCGGCCACCAGTTCTTGTCACACCCTCTCCCATCAATGCCATGAACGCGGCTGAGGTCAGCCGGAGGAGATGGGATATGCTGCATCATGTGGAACTGCCTCAACACACGATCAGGCTGATGATACTCTACTATCTCGAACGAAAGCAAGGGAATAACTGAACGAAACAGCATAGAGTGCTGCTGGACATGATCCGGAACAATCTGCATCACGTCCATGTCAGAATATGGTGTCCATCGGAACTGCACAAATGTTTCACTCAACATTAGATTAATGACGACAAAGAATATGACACAATGTTACATACAAACATATGAACAAACATTTAAACAATGTTACACTTACCCCATCCATAGAGATGAAATCCAGTATCCGTCGATACTGCACCAACCGTGCACGGTTATCTCCGCGAGATGACCGGAGACCGCCCCACCTAAGCAACTCAAAGATATGTACACAATTAGATAGTTAGGACAATACTGAGTACTACATTAAATTAGATATAATATAATGAAACAAAGATTGTACCTCCCAGCGAGCGGAAAGAAAAGATCATCAAAATGTGCCGGTCGTAGCGATGGGATGCGATAGTAAGCCCAAGAAACAAGCAATGACAAGCAAGCACCAGTGTCAGTCACTGTGTACTTCGTCGCTCGACACATAGTCCTATACAAACAGGCAAGAACAGCGCCTCCCCAACACATCTGACCACATGTCCTGAAATCCTGGAGCAAAGGTAGAAATTTCAGGTGAACACGAGCACTAGACTTATCGGGGAACAGAAAGCCCCCAATAAGTCTCATAATGTAAGCTCTGGCATGCCGCTCGATCACCACCGGAGATGCTGAAGGAACTAACTGCGACTCTGGAAACTCTGACTCGAACCAAGGAATACTAACAGAACTCCCATCACGCGGCCTTGGTGGTGTTCCGGCCAATCACCTATGCAACCAGAAACTGGATCCCCATCGATACATAAACCCAGCTGCACTGCTACATCCTCCAGAGTGATGGTAGCCTCACCATATGGTAGGTGGAAGGTATGAGTCTCTGGATGCCAACGCTCAACCAAAGCGCTAACCAGTCCGTAGTCACAGTCAAATGTACGATGACATAACTGTGCTACCTCCCAAAAACCGGCTGTGCGTAAATGATACTCTAATAAAGGGTGCGGCCTAGGTGCGCCATAAGATCTAACTCGTAGTACACGTGGAGGCTAACGAATAAAATTAAAAAATTAAAATTAATAAAATCTACAAAACATTAGAAAATTAAAATATAATTGAAAATCTAACTAATCCTAAAAGAACTAAAATAAAATTTCTTAATCCTAAACTATAAATTATTATTAACAGTTAAATTAAATTAATAATAACTATAAAAAATAAATTATTAACAGTTAAATTAAATTAATAATAACTAAAGCATAAATTATTAATAGTTAAATTATAATAATAATAACTAAAGCATAAATTATTAACAATTCTATTATATTAATAATAACTAAAGCATACATTATTAAAAGTTAAATTAAATTAATAATAACTAAAGCATAAATTAGTAACAGTTAAATAAAATTAATAATAACTAAAGCATATTATTTATTATTAACAATTAAATTCAATTAATAATAACTAAAGCATATTATTAACAGCTAAATTAAATTTATAAAAACTAAAGAATTATTTTATTAATAGTTAATATAACTAAAACATAATATTACTATTAACAGTTAAATTAAATTAATAATCACTAAAAATAAATTATTAATAGTTAAATTAAATTAATAATAACTAAAGCATAAATTATTAATAGTTAAATTATAATAATAATAACTAAAGCATAAATTATTAATAGTTAAATTATATTAATAATAACTAAAGCATAAATTATTAACAATTATATTATATTAATAATAACTAAAGAATAAATTATTAAAAATTAAATTAAATTAATAATAACTAAAGCATATTATATATTATTAACAATTAAATTCAATTAATAATAACTAAAGCATATTATTAACAACTAAACCCTAAACCCTAAGTTAAATTTATAAAAACTAAAGAATTATTTTATTAACAGTTAATATAACTAAAACATAATATTACTATTAATAGTTAAATTAATAATCACTAAAGCATATTATTATTAACATATAAATTAAAAATAACTAACCACAGCCGCTAATTTCCGTGCAATATGAAACGGTGACGTAACTCCGCAATTTTCTTGTGCCATCGGGAACTACTAGTATCAACTCAAATACAATTTCTTTGAGAAATTAGAGAGAGAGAGGCGGAAGATTTGTAGAGAGAGAAGCGGAAGAAATGAAGAGAGAGAAGCGGAAATGCAAGTGAAATCGTAGGAAGGGGGCCTTTATATAGCCGTTTGAAATGGAAATGATTTGAGCTGAAATCGTAGGATCCCTACGATTTCTAGATACGTTATGAAATGTAGTGGGATCCCTATGATTTCTAGAGACATAATTAATTGAACTGAAATCGTAGGATCTCTACGATTTCCCCTAATAAACCAGAAAACAAGACATCGTTGGAATTATTGTTTCTCTTTGCTTGTTTGTAGAATTAATGCATTTTAGGTATTTATTGGGGGAAAAAATCCTATATATAATGTTATGGACTAATTAGCAAGTATAAACCGTCAAATTAAAGAAAAATCTCAAGCTCTCAATATGTTCATTGAATGAGAAATTCTCAACACCAATTTGTGCTTAACAACTTGGCTAATGTGGTTGATATAGACCTGACCCACCAAGTATCAAGAAGAGGCAGGAGGCAGATTTGATTAAGCACCTAAATATTTATCAAGCACAATACATGTATATCACAACTTACACCTTCTTCACCCCCGATCTAGATAATAAAAAAAAAGGAGAAAATTCAGAGAGAGAGAGAGAGATAGATAAATAAATAGATAAAAAAAATTAAAAAAAGGAACTATAGCTACAATAACAAAGACACATATAAGAAGGAATAAAACCAAAAACTTCATCCAAGGAGCCCACACATCAAGACACCATCATCAGTAGAGATAAACAAAAGGATGAACAGCCTTTGCAATAATTAGGCACATACACCTTGAAAGAGGGGAAATGAAGTGAAAAAATAAAATAAAATAAATAGAGAGAAATTAATATCCACCATGAACAAAAGACATTATGAGTGACTCGTGAGGGTTGAAAAAAAAAAAACCAAATTGGGGGAAAACTTAATCAAGTGGTCAATACTCTTAATTTGGATCGTTTAATTCAACATTGCCTCTTGTTGAATCCTATCCATCAGTTGGTATACAGCTCCAGCAATGTCATCTACCGATCCCAACTTGCAATCATCTTCTACCTGAAAAGAAATTAAAATCTTCAATACATTCATTTTCACTTCCAAAGCTTTATTTTTTTAATAAAAATAAAAATTCCCTGAGACTTTGTTAGAGAGGATAGATATACATATTTTTTACAAACTGATAGTATTTATATTCTTGACCTTTAAATCATAAGGTAACAACTTACTATTACCTCAAAAGTCCATATGTGAGGAATACAAAATTGTACCAGTCAAAATAGCTCAAAATAGAAAATTGGGTCTAAATCACTCAGTCCATTAAAAAAACACACATGATTAAGAGTGTTATTTGGACCAAAAATGTTAAAATGAATTTTTTTTGACTGTTTTGACTAGAAAATTGTTATTTCCCAAACATTTGTGCTTAGAAAGGAGAATGCGTAAACTCTAATCCAAGAGAGAAAAAAATTAAAGGCAAAATTACACACACCTTAACACTGAGAGAATAGAGGACAATTTCACGGGTGGTGGTAACATTTAGGTGCAAGATAGTGAAGCGCATGTTGTGCAAAGCAGAAACAATCTTAAGGAGCTGCTTTGGCCTCTTGTTTGACCTTATCTTGAGATTTGCATGGCTTTCAACCATTGTCACTTCTATATCAGCAATGCCAGGGTGAACCTCATGCTCACCTATGCCCACTGAAGAAGAATTTATTATGTCACAGCCAGCAGTACTATTGGCACTTGTGGTTGCTGATGAATACTGTGGGAATGTGAAGAACTCACAAAAGGCTCTGCTTCCTCCAATATCAGATTTCTTCTGATGAGAACCAAGAAACTGCATCCTCTGCTCAAGCTCCTTCACAAAGTTAATAGCACCTCCAATTATAGAAGCTTGATCACCCTGCATAGTAATCAAACACACAAACAAATTAAACCAAAATAATAATAATAATAATAAGACTAAATTACCAAAATGGTCTTCCAGAAATACATCGCGGGACAAATTAGTCCCTAAAAATTTGAAAGCCCATTATTGGTCCTTCACATTTAAAAAAGGGGGACAAATTCGTCGTGCCGTAAATGTCCGTACGATGGTTTCTTTGTTGTACGGACATGTACGGAATGACGAATTTGTCTTCTTTTTTAAATGTGAATGGTCAAATTGGACTTTCCAATTCTGAGGGACCAATTTGTCCCACGATGATATTTCTGATACTTGTGGATGACTAAAATGGGTATTTAGTATAATAATAATAACCATAACAAGTCCATTTCAGAAAGAAAAAAAATATCAAGAATAAGTAGAAGTATTATTAGAAACAAAATCAAGAGGATGCTATGTAGAGAACACAATGATAAGGTAGCTGCCGAGAAAACAGAAGGTCACAAGTTCACATCTTGAAGACAGCATATTCTTTAGTGGGAAATAATGTTGTGTATATCTATCTTTTCTAGATCATTAGCTCCCAACTTGTTGAAGTCGGGACATTTAACCTCCGCAGAGTCTACACTTTTAGTAGAATCGAAACCAATAAGGAATAAAAAACAAAGGATGGAGTACCAAAAAGTAACACGAAAGATTTTGTTGTTGATAAATCCAGCCATCAAAGATGTTTTTGACAGAATAATCCATGAAATATTGGTTAAGTGTGATAAAATGCACCGAGTGTGACAAAATTCCCTTGACTCGATCTCACGACTAGTGCATTTTGTCACACTTAAATTAAACAATCTTCCCATAGTTATTTTGTCAAAATCATTTTGTGGTTGGATTTGTCAGCAATTAAATCTTTTAAATCTTTCGTGTTCTTTTTTTTTTTTACTTCATCCAAAAACAAAATCCAAGTAGTGATGTGAATTACCCTTTGGACATAAGAGTCAGGCATTAGAGAGCGGAGAAGAGAGAGGTACTCATTCATCTGCTTCCTTCTGTTCCGCTCAACAGCAATGTGAGTCATTCTCTGGTTCTCAATCTGTTCCTTGTTTTTCTTACTCTTTGCTCTGCGCCTCTTGGGGCGATGAGACGCTACTGTCGTTGAGTTTGAGCTATCAAAGTTTTGATTGTTGCTCAGATCATTGCTTTCCGCAGACAATAGATTATTGTCTGATGACAAGTGTTGATGATGAGGTGGTGGTATTAGTAGCATTGATGTGGAGGAGGAGCTATTATTATTACTATTTTTTTTATTCCAATCTCCATAAGGGTACTTCTTGTTGTTGTTATTCTCTGTTTGGTTCTCGAGAAAATTGATAGATCCTTCTTGCTGATCTTCTTCTCTTTCAAGGTTGTTGAGGTCTTCATAGATCCAATTGCCTGCACCAGCATGAAAGTTATTATAGTTGTAAAAATCTTTGTTCATTCCATAACCAAATGGGTCTTGTGTTTGTGGATACACCACTGCTTTTAGTGCCATGCCTCTATTTTTTGGGGACTTTTTTCTCTTTTTCTTTTTTGGGCTCTCTTTCTCGATCAGTGTGGGAAACTCATACACACAAATTTGATGCTGAAGAAGCGAAGAGTGAATTGAAGAAGAGGGGGGAAGGGTGAAGTTGATGATGAAGAAAAGGTGTTGGGTCTTCTTTTGGGAAGAGAATTTGGTCCTTATAAAGGCCTTGAATTGAAACATGTGTCGGTCAAGTGGTTAACTCACTTGTCCGTTTAAGTAAGGGTCGGGAGTTCGATCCCCGCCTTGTGTATGTAGCAATCCGTTGGCCAGCGGTTAAACCCTTAAATGGAGCTCCACACTGCGATGGATTAGTCCTTGACCTATCGGACTGGGGGATACCGTTGGTCCAGTAAAAAAAGCCATTGAATTGCAGATACAAATATGGACAGTGTGCTTTGCACGTGAAATTGAAATGAAATGAAATGTAAAATTACAAATATTGGGTTTAATTTGGGCAGACAAAATCATATGAAGAAGAATGGGGTTTTCAGTTTTCTCTTCATAACAACGTCATAATAGAGAGAAAGATATTCAAGTTTTATAATGTATAGAGCTACTATAATGATTAGATTAGTGTTATTTGGACCTACAAATTATGTATAGAATTTTGTGAATATTCATTTTTATTTAGAGTATTGTTAATTATTTGCTCAATAAAAACAATATGTACAATATACATATTTTCATATCTTTAAGAGTGAAAAATAAAATTTTTAATGTTAAAGTGAGATAATATTAAAATTTAAGAATAATAAAATAAATATATATATAAAATTTGGAAGAAAAAAAAATGTATAAATTTAATTATTATTTTATTTATAATTAGATGGGTTGCAGAACTTAATTGAGTAGGGTCTATCGTCAATACTTAATTGAATGATGGTGTAACCATAATGTATAAATAGAGTAATATTGTTATTTGTACTTGTATATAGGAAATAATATGTATAACTAGGAGAAAAGCTAGGTGGTTTAGAAGGGAAGACGATCTTCTTGAAATTCCTGATTTTATTTGTAAGAATAAAATAATTTTATATTTAGTCTCCTTAATGTTTTTTCATATTTCATTGAATTTATTTGATATACGACCTAGTTACACTTTATTTGTAAGAAAATTAGAGAAAAATTTAAAAATTTCTATAACATGATCAAATTTAATAAATGACTCAAACAAAAAATCAATATATAAAGATAAAATATAAAAAAATTAATATTTTGTCGTTAGTTCGGCTTGTCACTTAAAATTTAATATCATAGATTTCCCTTGTTTAATATTAATATCATAAAAATAAAAGGTCTAGTTTCATTAGGTTACTATTGGCACTAGCTTCACGCCTATATATAAGAGAAATTCTTGGATAGTTACGTAGACCGTCACATAGGATTATTGTCCAACTATCCAAATCATGTCATATATATGTCCGATCCATTGATTTTATAGAGCATATTATTATTAAATAACAATCTAATTATATTTTATTTTTAAAAATAGAAGGGGATCCACATCTTAATAAAAAAATAAATATTTATTTTAATGTAGAATTATTGTTCAACCTCTCAAATAATATCATGTGTTCATAGGACTTATTATTAATAATTGAAAAAGTAATCATAGTTATTTTTTTGTATTTTTTATTTTTTAAAAATAAAAAAGATTAGCATCCACATCTTAATAAGTAAAACAAATATTTAATTTTAATATTTTTAAATTATTCAAATTTTATAAAAACTAATTAATTTAGATCATAAGAAAATAAAAAGAAAAAATAATTAATTTTAATAAAAAATAAATCAATCGAAAAATTTCTTCATTCTTATTTAAATAATGCTATAATTAAATATTTGTTTTTCTTATTAAGAAGTGGTCCCATTACTTTTTTATTTTTAAAAATAAAAAAAAATTAAAAATTAAGTATGATTAGATTTTTTATTAATAATAATATAAGATATAAACATATGACATTATATATAAACACATGGCATGATTTTGGTAGCTGAACTATAATCCTACATGGCGGTACATGACCACCCAAAAATTTCTCTATATATAATGCATCTGATTATATATATATATATATATATATATACATATATACTAGTATTTAGAACATGTACGATGTACGAAATTATAATTAATAATAAGTATTTTTATTTAGTTTATTTAAAATTAGAAAATTAAACCATTAAAAAAATTCAGTGAATGAAAATTTATTTAAGCAATAAAAAATCATGTCATAGTTATGTTTAATATATTTTATATTGTAAAATTTAAATTAATAACCATAAAATTTGTGTTTCAATAATATAAATTCATATTTGGACGAAACACGTAAAAGTGTATAAAATCAGCACATAGAGTGTATATATTTGCTATCATATTGTTTAGTTATTACAAGATTTATAAAAAGTTAAATATTATTCTCTTAATTCATGTGTACTGGTTGTGAAAACTATGTTGTTACTATGATAATATAAATAAAAAATTCACCACTATGGTCAGAATGTATGTTATTATATACTTATTTTAAAAACTTTTTTTTATTAAATTACTATTTAGTACAAATATTCATGTGTATTCTTTTGAAATCAAATATTGTTATTTCAATTAACTTGAAAAGAAAAGGTTTCCATTAAAAAACTAAATCAAACTAAGACTACATATTGGACAAAAATTAACAATTTATATAGTTTGAAATAATGAATAACATAGAAGAAAAAATGCATAAAATATAAGAAGAAAATAAGGAATGATATGTAGAAATGCATAGATTAAAAAAATTCATTTTTATATTTAGAATTTTAAATATACTATTTCAAATCAAAATGAAAATATAAGAATAAAAAATAATATAATAATATTGTAATAATTTAGTGAGTGTCATTGATAATAAATATTGTTAAAAAAAAAACATAAGTACCTATTTAAATCCTTGATAAGAATTTTAAAAAAGGATTTTGAGCCACTAATACTTTATATGACGAACAGACTATGTAATATCCTAAAATTACTAAGCTAAATACAAAGATTTTTTTTTTTAGCGATAATAGAAGAATAAGCACAGAGCAACAATATATGAACGATGAATAACAAGGGAATAATAAAACTGAAACATCAATTAAATAAAAGATTTGTGAATCCAAAATCCCAAGAAAATCAACAACATAAAGTATAGAAATGAAGAAATACTATAAAAAAGAAATGTCATATCTCTGGTCGTAATACATGACTAAAATGAAAACAAGAATAAATTGGAATAGCATAAAAGAACAACACTCTTTAGCCACAGGATGGTGGTCACATATTCTCGTCCTCTTCCGAATCTTCCTCCTCCCCTTCCATCGACTCGTAAGTCACCACGGATCGGACTCAAGCTCGCTCAACCCATCTGACTCCTAGTCGCCAGGAACATAGTTGGGAACGACATCATCAAGATCGACCAATAAGAAGGGTTCTCCATGATATTGTCCTCGGGAAATACAAGCTCCTCTAGCTCAGGTGCAGGGTCAGGGTCAGGTGCAGGATGCGCTGGGAACTCGTGCCGGACTAGTTGCGGGTGGGGAATATTGGCGGGATGCTGATGGACATGAACCACCGGCTCAAGGGCAGGATCCCTGACATGGAGGTCAGCTGCGTAGAAATCGAAGGAAGAAGAAATCGTTGATATAATTGAGACGAACCCATTAGCTGCAGTGTATTTTACTACGGCTATGTCACAAACGGGTGGTGGTGGTTGAGCCATCACCTAGAATTGGGGCATAAGAAGAAGAAGAGGATGAGAAAGAATTTCTCAATGAGTCATCATATGATACCCGGGCTTGGTATCGCTTATGCCAATTCTACCTATTCAAAGCAACGCTTATCTTTTTATGAAAACACGAGTTATTTAGAAAAGATTGAGACTTGTTACTTTGAATAGTCATACAACCTACTTTCCCTGACTAGGGGATCCTAGGGTTTATTCTAAGTTATTGCATAACTAGCACCCTACGAAGGTTCTATCAAACGTCGCGTCCTTAGAATCCTCCTTAGGCCATATTAATAAGGTTTCCCAGGTCACTTCATCAGCTTAGAGCCTCTTTGTCTGCATGGAACTAGGGATTAACCGTTTTCCACTTTCATGAGCATACACTTTACATCAACATCATCGGGAACACACTGGAATATAAATATCATCATCGGGAACACCCAAAAATATAATCACACCCATAACTCCAATCAAAAGTAGGACTACGTGTCCCATGCATGAAAACTACATCTCACCACATAGGTCACCCTATCTCGTGAGTATGCACAATGCACCACCGTTCGCCCTTCCGAACAACTAGATCTAGGCTAATTGAAAGTTCCACTTGACGGTTGTGTTCAAACAAACACTTCTATTCTTCACATCACAACCCTGTTCCTCCATACTTCATCTCCATACGCATCACAACAGTAATGCAAGAACATATACATCTCATAATCATTTCTCAATAATAATCATCATATCATGTCATCATCAATCAATCCATAACAAGGATGTAACTCATCAATCCACAATCATCCATATCATCATAACCATTCAATATCAATCACACATTCTCATCATTTAAAGAACAATTAAACATCTATAACAATATTAACAACAATCTCTCACGATGCCTAACAATCTCTCTTCACTTGTACCTTACATGTCTTATGAAATAGTTTGATCATGAGATCTTACATAAAATTTTATGAGGAACATGTGGTATTATCATTATTAATATCATTATCTAATTATTAAATAATTATTTTTATTTCTTTCTTTTCTAGTTATCTTACATTATTAAACTAGTTACTAGCTAGGAAATTATATCTTTATTTTAATAAAACAATTCCTATTAAGGTATTCTTGTTTTTAATTTTTATATCTTATGATACCTTAATTATATTAAAGTTATTCATGATTTATTATCTTAATATTTGTTACTTTTCTATTTTCAAAGATCTTACTTAGTATTATTCTTTTATGCAACTCTTAATTCTTTTATATATTATTATAACTTTAATCTTATAATTATTTCAAAATACTTTTAATATTACTAATTATATCATAGTCCATTCGGCCATCATAGATTAAGTTAGGAAAAATTACCCAAAAAATTTCTATATTAATTACTACTCATTCAAAACTAGTTTACTATTAGAAATCAAGTTTTAAAACATTTTTAAATCAATTTTTAATTCTGGACAGAACTGAAATAGATATTAAAAATTAATTTTAAAATATTTTAAAAGCTCCAAAATATCTGAAAATATATATTAGTATATTAGAAATCATTTTAGTTATCATTTTTCACAAAATTGTGCACTTTAAAAGTTTTTTCTTGTCAATTAAATATTAAAATAAATACAAATCTGAAAATTTATTTTTACTTTATTAAAAATCATCTATTTATCTAATAATTTATATTTTATTTATTTCTAGATCATAAAAACATTTTTATTGCACCCAACAAAAGATTAGTTTCACTATGTCACCTTCTATGGCACTAGTCTTGATATTACTAGGTAAAATAACATAATATTTTCACACATCAAGATCTCATTTTTATCCTTGGTCTTAGAGTTCGAGAAATATATTTAATCTTTATTAGTTTAAATCCTCATGAACCTCTACCTTTTATTTCATAACTTTAGGGGGCGTTTGTTATGAGATAATGTGGATAGATTACCAGTAATCTTGCAATTAAATTACCTGGTAATTCAGATTGATTCGTTTGGTTTGACAAAGACATTGGTAATGTGGATTACCAGTCATCCAAATTACCTCCAAAGTGGTAATATGGATTACCCCCATATCAGGTAGCTATTTGAATTACTACCCCTAGGTAATCCTCTAATTTATTTTATTACACAATTACCCCTCTAACAAATTACATTGTTATTACATAATTTTATATTTGTAATTATTCACTCAATAATTTACTATCAAAATCAAAGAAAATTAGAAATTTATATATAACATGTTATGTATTATAGTATATAAATAATTAATTAAATATAAAATTGTTAAAATTTTACTTAATAAAAAATGTTTAGAGAATGAAACTAAAAATTAGAAGGCGGCATTATAGTCATATGTGTATGCTAAGTGTACTCAGAAAGATTCACATAAGATTGACATTTATACACATGAGACTAAAAAATCGCTTCAAGTAACCTTAGAATACAAGAAACATCCAAAGCTCTTAAGACATAAAAAAGGAGTGTCTTAGAAGCCCTAGGCGAAAAGTGCTCATCTGAGAAGAAAACAAATTAATTCACAAGTCTCTAAGAAGGCTGCATAATTTTGTCTTTTAGAAGGATGTTCTCTCAGAAGGACTCATCACTCAGAAGGTCGTACATCTCTCAGAACACCTTCTAGAAGTGACCAAGTCTCATTACCCAGATCAAGTGGATCAATCTCAACAAGATCAGAACGCTCTACAAGAGATTTTGGAAATTGTGCACTGTGCAGTTCTGAAAAGTTCCTTAAATCACGCTGACATTAGCAGGAAGCCGTTCTGAGAAGACTGAGTCTATGCAAAGTCACATCAGCAGCTAGAGCATTCAAATTTCACAGGATTTTGTTCTATAAATACTATAACAATGCATGAAGTTCAATAGCAAGAATCACATTGAATAAAAGTGCTAAAACTCTATTAAAATCAAAATCCATTTGTGAAAACTTTGAATTCTCTCAGAAGGACATCTCGGAACTGAGTTGTACCTTGAGTTAAAAAATCTTCTAGCTCTTTATTGTTTTATTCTTGCATTCATGTAAGTAAAATCTAGAAGTCTATCAAGTGTGTTTCCCAGCTGCGTTTGAAATCTTGTTAGTGTTTTCCAAAGGAAAACTCTCTTTGTAAAAACACAAAGTCCTTCGTGTGTGAAGGCATCTGAAGTCTTCAGATTGTGAAGCAAGAAAAGTCCTTTGGTTAAAGACACGAAAAGTCTTCGAGTGTTAGAGACAAGCAAAGTCCTCAAGTGTTAGAGGCAAGTAAAGTCCTAAAGTGTTAGAGACAAGGAAATCCACCTCAAATGTGAAGTGGTGAAAAATATTTTACCGTGTTAAAGGTAGTGGCTGCCTGAGAAGGCACATTAAGAAGAATATCTAAAAGAACTCTCAACTGAAGGTTGAGGACTGGAGTAGGTTGTGTTATAATCGAACCAGTATAAAATTCCTGTATGTGATTTTCTTCTTCCCTTAAAACTCTTATTTATGCGGTTTAAATAAAAGAAAATACTTAACTAAAATCAACCTTCTCTTACAAATTCTATAACAAACTTAGAGAAAGTAAGGAGCTTCCTTAAAAGGTTTACATACTTACCTTTAACTTACTCAGAAAGTTTATCTTCTAAGAAAGCAAAGTTTCTCAGAAACCTTACTTTCTCAGAAGGACTTTCCGCTGCCTCTTAGAAGACTTCTCTTCTAAGAAGTGGTTTCAACAGAAACTGTTTTAGGAAAAGATTTTAAAAAATCAAAAGCACGATTCAACCCCCTTTCTCGTGCAAACACACACCTTCATATTTAACCCTCTCCTTATTTTCTTCTTTAGCTTAGTTTGACTATTTTGATATATCACAGCTCGCTCAACCCGCACCACTCCGGCTTCTCCAGTAACAATAGAGGACGATTCCCCTAAGCAACCCCCGGCTTCACCTGATCTTCATGCAACTAGCACCGTTATTTCGACTGGTGTGTTTGATGAACAAAGTCATCCTATCACGCCAATAGTCGAAACTATCTCCAAGAAACATTGGAGGTCTGTTGATAGAGGCTCCATCAGAGATGAAAGCTGCTGGTGAGTCCATAATACCTTCTTGGATCTTTTGCCTTGACACGGTTAGGTGCTCAACCCTTTAAGGACCGAGCTCTGATACCAATTTAAGGTGAATATGTGCACGAGAACGGGGGGTTGAATCGTGCTTGTTAAAAATTATGTTCTTAAAAACTTTTCTTAGAAAGTTGTTTTACTCAGAAAGTAGTTTTAGAGTTAGCAGCGGAATAACCTTTCTGAGAAGGTTAAGTTTCTGAGAACTTTGACCTTTATGAGAAAGTTACTTTTTGAGAGTTTTAAGAATTTGTTTTAAGTTAATTTCTCTTAAACACTTTCTGAAGTTTACTTTGTAAGTTTTACTCAGTGAAATCTTAGTCAGAAAAATGTTTGTAGTTTTTCTCAAGGTTATACGTAAATTAATGAGTACAGAGAAAGGTTAAACACAAGGGATTTTTATACTGGTTCGGTATTAACTAACCTACTCCAGTTCTCAACCTTCAGTTGAGATTTTCCTTAGATATTTTTCTTATCGTGCCTTCTCAGACAACAATGTCTTTACCACGTAAAGGACTTCCACCACTTCACAACTCAAAGTGGATTTCCTTGCCTCAACACGAGGACTTCCTTGCCTTAACACTTAAGGACTTTCACTTGCCTCAACACAGAGGACTTAACTTGCCTTAACAATAAGGACTTAAACTTTGCCTCAAACAATCGAGGACTTAAAACTGCCTTCAACAGCGAAGGACTTAGCGTTTTTAGAAATTGTTTTTCCTTCGAAAACAACTACTAAGATTAAGTTACAAACTTAATTTGACTCTTAGTAGACTTCTAGATTTAGCTTACAGACATAAGGATTTACACCAATATAGAACTAGAAGATTTTCGCAAAGTAAGAAGAACAACTTAAGTTAAGTCGTCTTTCTGAGAAAGTTCTTTGTTTTTGCAAGTTTAATTAAGAGTTTTGAGCGCAAGAATTTCGTCACAAAGCTCTGCAATTGAACTCATATATATAGGCATTTTAATTGCCGCGAAAAAGAAGCTTTCATTTTGCTGATGTGGTTGTGTCCTTCTCAGAACGGCTCCCTGCTACAGTCAGCGCAATTTGAGAAACTTTTCAGACGTGTACAGTGCACAAGTTCCAACATCTTCAGCTTGTGGTAGCGAGCTTTCTGAGGATGAATGCGAATCCATTGAGTCTTGACACTTGGTTGCTTCTGAGTCCCACTTTCTGAGTGATGTACGAACTTCTGAGGCAAACCTTATGAGGGAAGACCCTTCTGAGAACCACCAGTCGCGAAGGTCTTCTGAGACCTTTCTGAGGCGACAATGTTCTTTCATCAGAAATACACTTTCACCTTCTGCGTTTCTTAGACACCCTTTCTGATATCTTTAACGCTATGATTTCATCGTTTGATCTCGAGGTTACTCGTTGTTTGTCTTGATCTTACTCATGGAATGCAATAAATTAAAGCTTTCTGAGACACTTGAGCGCACATGTTAGCAAATCCTTAAGTAAAATTTTTATACTTATGACTTACTTTGTTATCATTAAAACTTTTATATCACTAAGAGAAATATATCAATTTCTCTCACAAGGGTTCTGGAGCTTACACCATAATGTTAGAAAGAAATATTGCAAAATTCTTTTGGGCTGAAGCTGTAAATATAACAGCTTATGTTCAGAACATGGTATTCATTAGACCCATTCTGAAGCTTACACCTTATTAATTATGGATTGGTAGAAAACCAAATGTATCTTACTTTCATATATTTGGTTGTGAATGTTTTGTTTTAAATACCAAAGATAACTTGGATAAATTTGAAGCAAAATCTGATGAAGCTATATTCTTAGGATATTCTGAAAAATCTAAAGCTTTTAGAATTTATAACAAAAGTACAGTTACTGTGGAAGAGTCCATACACATAATTTCAAAGAATTCTCTAAGGATATTGTAGGTTCTGAATTCAGAAAGAACGAAGTATGTGATGACACAAATTCTGAAGAACTAGAAGATGCTTTTGAAGAACTGAAAATTAATTCATCAAGTTCAGAAGCAGTTCAGAAAGTAAGTTCAGAAAACAGTGGTTCTGATCGCACATATTTAGAAAGGAATCAACATACAAGTTCAGAAACTGTTCAGAAATCAAGTTCAGAAATAAGAGATTTTGATCAAACAAATTTATTAAAAAGTGGTACTTCAAACCAAGTAACTCATTTCTCAACCATTCTCAATAGCATAGATACACCTAGAAATAAAACCTTAGGAAAAAATGAGCTAAAATCTCTTAATCGAAACCTGATTATTGGAGAAGCTTCACATGGTGTGAAGACTAGGTTATTTCTGAATAAAGAACATGCTTTAGTTTCCTTAATAGAACCTGATTCTGTTTCTGTAGCTTTAAATGATGAAAATTGGTTAGAAGCTATGAGAGAGGAACTAGAACATTTTGAGAAAAACAAAGTATGGTATCTAGTTGAGAAACCTAGAGGTAAAACTGTAATAGGTACAAAATGGATTTTCAGAAATAAGTTAGACCAAAATGGTGAGGTTGTGAGAAACAAGGCTAGGTTAGTAGCCCAAGGATATTCACAACAGGAAGGTATAGATTATGAAGAAACTTTTTCTCCTGTAGCTAGGATTGAGGCTATCAGAATCCTATTAGTTTTTGCTTGTTTAAAGGGTTTTATTCTTTATCCATTGGTTGTTAAATATGCTTTTCTGAATAGATACATTTTTGAAGAAGTGTTTGTAAAACAACCCCCTGGTTTTGAAAATAAAAAATACCCTAATCATGTTTTCAAACTAACAAAAGCTTTATATGGTCTTAAACAAGTGTCCCTGATGATACTGGTGAAGATGACATTATTAACATCTCTCGCCAAAACATAACAAGTCGGGGTGATGACTCCACTGAAGGTAGTGAGGAAGAAGATGAAGTTGACAGTGAGGATACAGAAGACAAGAGTGATGACAGTCCACAACTTTCTGAATAAATGGTTTTTATCAATTCAATTTGTTTTCAATTAACAGTAATTCATTTAAGATACTTTGTCAAACACTTTTATGAATGAAAATGAACTTGTATTGTTGTGATTAGATATGACAAATGACAGAGGCAGAGGCAGAGAAGATCGAGGGCGTAGGAAGACAACCGCCCAATCTCGTGGTTATCGATCGAGGGGTGTTTACTTGTATGACATCCCTCGTCGTGAGCCGATTCCAGAGACCCAGGAGGACCCCGACTTTGAGTTGGGAGTGAAGCCATCACCATCACCATCTGGTGGTGCACCAGCATCACCCACTACTGCCTCCCCACATGACATAGGGGGCAATAATGATGGGTCAGTCGACATTGCTTCGGCTGGTTAAGGCACACGTCCTTTTCCTTCCATCAGACCGAATCCATCCGGTCTAAGATATGTGATTTATATTGTTATAAACGTAAATCTTTTATAATTTAGATATGTAAAAGTGATAATATTATAAAATGGAAACTAATTCTCAATGTAGTTTTGTGCCTTCATCCCTCGACACACACCAGATCACGACCACGACACAGAAGATGTATCATAGGCCGATCGAGTACTTCTCAAAGCTGACTAAGGAGGAGAAGCTCTGGTGGTATTAGGAGTGGAAGGTAATATGAAATAATCATTGCATATTGTTCCATTTTGTAGTAATTAGTAATTTATTTATGTTGTGGTAACTAACAAATTAAATTTTTCTATATATTGTAGTCTCACTTCAGCATCAGCCATGTCGATGATCCAGTGTTGTACTGTGTCTTCTGCCATCGGGCAGCTAAGAGGCTCGGTGACATGAACTTGTGGGTCCGGAATGGCAAGGATCCTGACCACAGGTGGCTCTCAGACGCCCACCACCGTGTGCTGTGTTGGGCTTCTCCGAGGTTTAAGGCCAAGTCGGAGAAGGCCAGGGCTAGCAGGGCATCATTGAAGGGTGGCTCCCTTCATTGTGGTGGATCCGCTACTGTGGACTCCACTAAGAGACAACTGGTACGTAATGTCTGCAATTAATTTAATTTTATGTTCCTTATATATGAATTGATTAATTAATGCTTTGTTCAATTGTTTTTAACTTACAGGAGCAGAGGCTGAAGAGACCACCTACATAGGAGGAGTTGTTTAGGGAGACGCACACCAGGAAGGGAGACAAGATGGTGTGGGTAGACTAGCGGTCGCAGCGTACTCATGTAAGTCATTCCATCATACTTGTATAAATGTATTCAATTAATATGGTTATGTACTATATTATAAAATGGTTATGTTTTCTTCTAATTGTAGGCTGATTATACGCGCCGCTTGGAGGAGGTTCGCAGCCAGCAGATAGCGACATCACAGCCCGGTGATTCCATCCCACCCGTCGATGAGGAGGCGGTGTGGAACGAGGTTGTGGGCAGCCCTTACAAGGGCCGCATATACGAGCGCAGATCGGTTGCGAACCCCAATGCCTGTTCCTCCGCTGCATCTGCTGCAGGAGTATCAAGATCCAACAGTGAGGCTGAGGTCCGTGACCGGGTCTTCCAGATGAATTTGGAGCTACAGACCCAGGTCCAGGAGCTGCAGGCGCAAATTGCTGAGGAGCGGACTAGCCGACAACAGCAGATTGCTGAGGAGGTCAGTATGCAGATTAGGGAGCAGATGTCTCAGTACTATGGGATGTTTGCTGCTGGAGGGTCATCATCTGCCGGTGGCGTCCCTGCACCACCACCACCTTCTCAGCCAGCACCCTACCCTCTCACTCCCCCACTGTATCATCAGCATCCGCCTTATCCCCCATACTGGCTTCCTCCACCTCCATATCATCCAGGCTATCCTCATCCTTCTTATTCTACACCGCCTCCTCAGCCTGCTGCTGCCGCCCCTGCCCAGACACCGCCTCCTCGACCTGCTCCTGCCCAGATTCCTCCTACTCAGCCGGATGCGTCTAGAGATGGTGGTGATGGTGATGACGATGGTGATGGTGATATGATGGACTTTGTATGATTTTTTTATATATTTTGTTTTGGATGTTCAGACATTAGTTTTTTACTTTTATATAGTGTTTGAATTTTATCTAGTTTGTAAATATTGTTGTACACATATATGATATTTCATTATGATTTTGTTTATTAATACTATTAGTAATTTGTTATAAATATTTATTTAGTTTAATTATTATTAATTTGATTTCATTATGGATTAATATTTTTATAATTTAAAAAAAATTATTTTTTTCCTTATTATCGATGGATATATACATCCCTCGATAATAATGGACATTTAACAAATTTAAAATTTAAAATAATTCTATATCGACGGATAGTATCCGTCGATAAAATTTAATTACGTAAATATTTTTATTTCTGCAAATAATTTATCGGCAGATAAGCATCCGCCGATAATTATTTATTAATTTTTATATTTTTTAACAAATACATTATCGTGGGATATATCCGCCGATACATCCCTCGATAATATTTGATTATATCGACAGATATATCCCTCGATACTGATATAACATTATTTGTATTGATTATTTCCTTCTTGTATGCATGTAATTTGACCACTTTTGAGATGAATGAGCTACTTTTGCATCATATTAGGCATTTGGCATTTGATTGGAACTTTGTGCATTTTCTCAGCATTTTGTGCTTTGTGACACTATTTTGTAATTTGCCTATAACTTGAGTTCTAGAAATTGGAATTTTGTGTTCTTTGTCTTTTTGGAAAGCTTAGACACAGGTCTACAAAGTTGATGAAGAACTCGAAAGCTGATTCAGATCATAAGGATTCCAAATTGGAGCTTCAAGTTGAGTCAATCTTGCTGCAGAATTCTGGACAGCAAGTGTTGCAGAAGCCATAGCTGGAGCTACAGATGTTGAAATCACTCCATTTCAGTTGCATTGGAAAGCTAAGGCACAAGGCTTCATTTCATCTTCAGAGATCAAAAGCAATTGAAGTCTCTAAGGAGCTCAAAGGTTGACTCAAAGTTGCTGCAGCGAATGTGATAGCAATCTGGAGCAGCACTCAGTATTTTGCCTATATCTGGAGCTATACTTACTGGAATTGGATGATCTTGGTGGCTATGGAAAGCTGAGAAATAGAGCTACAACGTTGCTTCAGGGCTCGAGGGCAGAATCATCCATTAGAGGCTTCAGATATTGGCTGAAATATTTCGGGCAGAAGCTTAGCCTTGCTGTGTTGCCTTAAGTGTCATAATTTTGTGCATTGTCCATTGTACCCTTGTACCCTTGCCTGATGTGTTGTAATTGTTTAGTGTATGGGCTTTCTAGACATTTCCACCTTCTTTTATGTCTATTTAAGTCTTACATCAGATTTGGAGGGAACACTTTACATTCATTTTTTACAATTCAAGTTTTAGAATTACATTTTCTCTCTAGTTTTCTCTCATTTCGTTTTTCTCTTTTCTTCCAATTGTTCTTGCTGAGTTCTCCATGATTATGGAGAGCTAAACTCATAGCTAGCTTTAGGATGGAGGATTGTAAAAGATATTGAGATTAGCAATGTGATTGAGGTATTTCTTGTATTTCTTTCATGATTCATTCAAGAATTTCGAGTTCTCTCCTCTCATATCTTCTTGATTTATGATTCAAGAATTATGAAGATTTTCTAATTCTTGAATTATGAATCCAATTGATTAATAATTCTAGAGATTTATCAGTTATTGATCAAAAAATTGAAGTTGAGAGAACATCTAGATCTAGAGATTTCTGATCTAGAGAATTGAATTGTTGAGCTTCAATCTTGATACCTTGAGTTAGGTTTCGAGATTTCAGATTTAATTCAAGTGTATTAAGATGAATGTGTGAAGATTTTCATAAGACTTGATCTGAATTCAGATTTGAATTTGGATTTGAATTTCAATTTAATTCTTGAAAGGATCATGAGAGGATAATGAATCAATGATATATGTTTTATAATTCAAATTCCTTGAGCTAGTGTCTTTTACGTATTTGATTAAAATCCTGTTTGAATTTTCTCATTTCTGAAATTTGATGCTAAAATCCCCAAACCTAACCTTGCATAATCACTTTTCACTTCTTGATTTCCTTGGGAAAACGACCTAGGTTTTCCACTTGTCTACAAGTTATCTAGTTTTTAATTTGATTCAATTCGGCAGTTGATCAATACTGTATCGACAGATTATTCAATGGTATAAATCGATAGAAGTTTTCCGACCATCAAGAAATCGTGGGCGACTATCCGTCGATACATCCATCGATACACTGTTTTATCGACAGATTATTGGACTATCCGATGATAAAATCCGTCGATAATTCGTAGGTTTCTAGTAGTGCAACTAATTAAACTCCCTATTTTTAAACTTTCTCAAATTTAAGGATTTTTCAGACTCCCAAACATAAAGAGATTTTCTCCTCTAAATACCTTTCTTTCCTCCCCCTTTCCTTCTTATTCAAAAAAATCTCTCCTTGATCTCATTCTCTCCAAACTTCCAAACAAAGTCATAATGTGTTTGTGAGTTTAAATTTAGAGAGGAGGAAGGATAGGAGAAGACTTTGAATGGTGTGATTGTGATTGGGAGCTAGATTGATAAAGATGAGAGGTGTTTGATGGTTTTTCAAAAATCTTCAAAATCTTCCGAACTCCTCACTTTTTAAGTCTTCAATTTGAGGAGTTTAAAAATTTTTAAATAAAGATATTCTATCTCCTCTAAGTACTTTCCTTTCATCCCCATCTTTCCCCTCCAAACCTTTCTCCTCCTCAAACTCCCAAACAAAGCTTACAGAGTGTATTTGTGAGTTAGGTTAATTTTTGAAGGAGAGAGGAGGGAAAGATTGAGAGGTATGATTCTGTTTGAGAGTACTATTAATAGGTGTGGAAGTGTTTGACAGATTTTGTACAATAATGCTTGACGTACAACAGAAATACGTCCAACTTGTATCCAACGTGTGCTATCCATGTTACAGGATGTGTGCTATACGTATGTCACATATATTACGTATAGCACACATCCTGTAACATGGATAGCACACGTTGGATCAAGTTTGACGTATTTTTGTTGTACGTCAAAACATTACTGAATTTTGTAAATCCTCCAAACCTCCGTCACCATCCTCCAAACTTCTATTTTTAAGTTTTCTCAATTTGTAAAATTTTAAATATTTAAACATAAATTTTTTTTTCCTCCAATCACTTTCCCCTATCTCCTTCTTCATTCTCCTCCAAAATCTCTTCCTTTCCTCCCATCCACTCCAAACTTTCTAACAAATATAAGGAAAGACAACTATTCTAAGATGAAAGGAATGAGACTTAGGAGAGATTTAAAGGCCTTGAAATAAGAAAAAAGAATATTATAATTACAAATTTCCTAGCTAGCTAGTTTATATAATTTAAGTTTAACTTTATTAAGATTCAATATGATTGTTGTTGATATTTTTTTACATATTCAATGAATGTTGATTCAAGAGTTGTGTTATTAATTAGTACAAATCCTTTTGGTCTTCATATCGATAAATAATTCATTTACCATTAAATAATGTCATATAAGTTATATGCTCAAATGGGTCTACAAATAGTCTAATAATGAATTGAGTATTCATCAACATGAAAATCAAGAAAATTTTTGAAAAAAATAATTTCTCACTTCATATAGATATCAATAATTCTTTATTTACACTAGAAATACTTACTCCCATGTACTCCATATATACATGAGTAACTAACTAACTAACTAATTATCTTCTCTTTTTTTTTTAACTTCTTCTCCCCATTCTCTCTCTTTTTTCTTCTTCTTTGCTTCTACTTCTTTTTTTTTCCTGATTCTTCTTTTTTCTCTTTCTCCTACTCTATTTTTTCTATTTATCTTTTTTTATTTTTTCTTTTTCTTGATTTTTTAATTGTTTTATTTTATTTTATTCTATAACTAAACCTACAATTTTTTTTTATCATCATTTGTTTCATCTGTTTTTTTAACAAAATTTTTAATTAATATTTTAATTTTTATCGATTTTTTTCAATTTTCTTTAAGAAAAACACAAGTGATTGATTCAATAAACGAATCGATAATTTTTTTTCATTATTTTGTATTGATATTTATAATTATCATTTTTTTATAAGTTACAACATTGAATTAATAATTTAACAATGAAAGTCATAGACATTTAACTCAAGATATAATACATGCTCACATATTATACATTTTTAATTCTCAATATGTTCAATAATTGCTAGCATTATATTACAAAGTTGCATGTTACAAAATTGCTCACATTTTTGCATTGTTCATTCACAATATGTTACACAATTGCTCATATATGTATTTGTTACTTACAATTTGTTACACAATTGTTCACATTATGTCTATTTTATGTAATGGCGATGGTGGAAGTGGTGATGAGTGTTGAAGATGATAGTTGTGGTTGAGTGATGATGATGATGAAGATAGTGGTTGTGGTGGTGGTGGTGATGGTGAGTGAAGAAGATGATGGTGGTAGTGATGATGAGTGTTGAAGATGATATATGAAAATGGTTGTGGTAAAAAAAGTCAAGTAATAAATTTACAACAAAATCTTCTTCTACGCACTCACCGTCAGTATTATTTATGTAAAATATATGAATAAATTTTCATTATACTGTGAGCAACGTTTACAAAATGGGTGAGCAAATTATGTAAACAGTATGAACAAACATATATGATATAGTAAGCAACTTATTATGTGAAGTGTGTGAGCAATCTTGCAAAAAGTTGTGAGCAATATGTGTGAAATATGTGAGAAAACATGCATTCTATTATGAGTAACTTGTGTACAATGTGTAGGAAAAAATGTATTTAACTGATATTGATTTCCTCAATATATATATTTGTGAGCAATTTGTTTTATATTGTAAGTAATATGTGTTATATTTGTGATTATGAATGAAATTTGTGAGCAAATATGTAAAGTGAGTAAGCAAATTTTCATTATACTATTAGCGACATTTGTAAAATGTGAGCATGCGTGATGATACTGTGAGCAAGTTATATAAAAAGTGTGAGCAAACATGTATGTTACAGTGAGCAATTTGTGTGGAATTTGTTAACTTGCAATAAAGAGTGAACAACTTCTGTAAAATATGTCAACAAAAATACATTATGTTGTGAAGAAAAATATGTTAATGTGTGAACAATGTTGTAAAGGAAATTGTGTTGTATTGTGATAAAATAAAAATTGAATTGTAAAATTATGAGCAATTTGTATAAACTGCGTGAACAATTTTTGTTATATTCAGGAGCGGATCTATGTTAGCAATAGTGGGGGCTTATGCCTTTACTAAAATTTCAATGTTTGTTTAGAAATATATAAAGTATTATATATATTGTCCCCATTGTATTATTTTACTCGTCCCCATACTATAAAAATTTTAAGAAACATCAAATTGTACTTATAAGTACTAATGATATAAATTTTCTAGATCCATAACTGATTATATTGTGAATAATTTATTATTTTGTGCTTCAACAACATCATCATAACCATTAATATTTATAGAAGCACTGTTAGTGAGAGAAGGTGATCAAATAAATTCATTCAGAAATTCATTGAAACATTTATTCGTATTTTTTTAAGAGAATTAATAAAATTTAGATGAAATTAAAAAAGTTTAATTTTGATGCACTGACAATGTAAAAATATTTTACACTATCATCCAATCAAAACTCTTCATTTGTATGACTTTTAAGGTAGTGAGAAAGAGAAAACATTGTCATAACTGACGTGACAGCACATGATTGGATGAATGTGTAAAAAATTTATATATAGTCAGTGAATGAATATTAAATCCTTAAAAAATAAAAGATTTTATTTAGAAAAAAGAAAGTAATTTCAATGAAAAAATTGAAGATTTAGTTTTACGAATAAAATAATTTTAAAAAATTAAGAAGAAAAAGAAGAATTATAAATGAAAAAATAAATAGAGACCGTTAGAGAAAGAGGAAAATAAGAAGAAAGAAAAAAAAAAGAGAGAGATAGAGAAGGAGCAAAAAAGAATAAGAAGAAAAAAATAGGGAAGTACATGAGGAGTAAGCATTATTGATTTTCAATAATTTTTTTTCCATTGATAAAATGAGTCTCCAAAGTGAGAATTTAAAGCGAGAAATATGAAGTATGCTTGTGATGATTGATTTTCAATAATGCAGGTAATACAATAAAAATACGTCCATTTAATATTTAATGTGTGTTATTCATAATATATAATGTGTGCTATATGTATATCACACGTATGTATATAACACACATTCCATATCAAGATGAATAGCACACGTTGGACGATACTAGTTGGACGTACTTTCGTTGTACAATAAATATTATTGATTTTGATAGTATGAGAAACCGGTAAATATAGTCAATGAGTCCATTTTAGCTTTGACCCAAATGATCATTGAGATTGTAATGAACTGACTTATTATGATCCAAAATCTGATTTATTGACTTGTTTAACTGGTTTTTCGTTGTACATTTAACATCACCGGTAAATATTGCATGTGTATCTTGGTTAAGTTGTCTCAGGTCAACCACGAGTGATTACTCCTCATCACTTATTTTGGATGGTCGACTACTATCTTTTCTTTTGGGTGATGCGAATCATACAAAACCAGTCCACCAGCCAATAAATGAGATTTTGGGCCATAATTACTCAGCCCATTACAATTTCAATGATTATTTGGGCCAAAACCAAAGCAAAAATAGGCTCATTGGCTGCATAAGTTGATTTTTCATTGTCCACTTAGCATTATTGTTCCTTTTTCCCTTTAATATCAAATATTTTGGTATCAACATAGGTTGCTCTTTTCCCACTAAAAATATTATTTGAATAAAATGGATATTACAATTCCACATTCATTTTCTTATGTTAGGATAATTTGGTAGTCTCCACTTATTATAACGGTGATGCTAAATGAACAATACAAAATCAGCCTAACCAGCCAATAAATGAGATTTTGGGCCATAATTACTCAGTCCATTACAATCTCAATGATTATTTGGGCTAAAATCAAAGCCAAAATAGGCCCATTGACTATATGGGCTGGTTTTCATAGTTCACTTAGCATTATTGTATTATAATTATCCATCACGTTTTATACTCAATAGTTTAAAAATGAATATTAACATCAATTTTTAATTGGACGTTCAATTAGCATTTTTCCTTTTCCTTCGTTAGTTATTCTAGTGCCTTCGGATGCTTGTGAGCTTCATTTCTCTGCACAGTGGGGCGGTTATGTTATTAGTTTTATTTTCTCCAATTGTCTAGCGTTCTCTAATAAAATGCAAACAATATACTAGGCACTTGACTTTGGATTGTACTGATGAATTGTTTGAGTTGATATCCTTGGCGATTATGACATCAGATCAGATATATATGCTTGGATGAAAAAGTTTATAAATTATATTATGTCAATATATTATTATTGAATATGACAATGGATGGTATTAGCTAGATATGACTTTGAGAATTGTTAATATTTAACTTTAATAAAGACTAAATAGATAATGCTATTATTTGTGTGTATCAATTTGCCGGTGATGACAATTTCAAACACGAATTAATAATCTTCTTCGTCTATCGTGTTCTGGCAAACGACAAGTACGATTTTGAATACGACTCGAGAAGAAGAAAAACTTGTTCAAAATAATTTGACTAATCCACTAATTTATTCATACGTTGTACTTGAGCCAAATGATAATGTGATATATTATAGGACTATACATATATTATAAATTATAAAACTCCACAGATTCTGTAAAATAGGTAACTACTGGACATACATTAGATTCGAAAAATGATTCCGTTTCCTTTATTAAACTTTTTATGCATGAAAATTTAGAGTTGAACGAACATGACATTTTAGTTTAAATTATAGAAAATCTCATGACTCAATAAACACTAGTAGAAAAATCTATATTTACCTCATCTTAAAAGATAAATAAATTTTTAAATTTATGACAAGTCAAATATGAATTTTGTCATGTTGTCGTCCCCTATTCGATCAAAATAAGCCGTATATATACAACAATTATCATTCAACTATTATCCAACATGTATTATGTATCATATGTAATGTGTGTCATACGTAATGTTTGTTATGTATGACACACACATTACGTATGACACATAGTACACATTGAATATTAGTTGGATGTATTACTGTTGTACAATAAACATTACCAACTAATTCAAATTCACTTTTCCTCGTCAATATAAAAGATTTTTTTATGTTTATATATATATATGTTCCAATATGTGTAATGAAAATAATTAAGAGTAATGATATAAGGAGATATGTATCCTATCACTACTTGAATATTATAGATGATAGATATTATAAGTGGAGATCACTATCTTGACATTCAATAATAATAAGGTAAATGTCTCATTAAGATATTTATTTTTCATGTTTAAACAGCATTTTAAATAATTAGTTAGTAAACAAATTAAACAATTGGTTTTTTAATTTGATTACACCCGCTGGCTGTAGATCACCTTTTTAATCAAAAGTAAAGTAGATTTCAACATCGCAGCTTTATTCATTGATTATTAATCTTTCTAAATTTTGTGAAGAAAGCAAGAAACGTCTTTGCAGTATCCCTCCTATGTTCACATACACATACATGCAGTTACACTTATATATGTATATTACACACATATGCTCCTATTGTTTTTATGCATGGAAACAACCAAAACAAGCCACAAAAGGCTACTATATATTTCTTTTCCCCAGAAATAAGTAGCAGTTGAAAGTATTATACCCGTTGAAGAAAGTAAATTGAAGCAACCAAAAACAAAGTAGCTGTATAATGTTTTAGCCGACGCTGGTGCTAGCTGTAGGTGAACGACCAACAATTATCAGCTAAAGATTGGTGCTAGTCGAATTGAGTCGGAATCGGCTGGGAAGAGTGGCTGCAAACCGTTGTGAGATTTATGGAGACAGGAAAAGGATAAGGATTTAAAAGAAAAGAATGGACACGGAAATAGGAAGAAGTTGTGGAGTAATTGGTCGAAGATAATTCCCTCAAAGAGAGGACATGGGGAAGTGGCCGAGAAATTCGCAAGAAACGTGAACGAGACCAAAACGACTATAAAAGAGATATGGACGCATGAATTAAAGAGGATAGCTCAAAATCAGATAAACTGATTTTAACTCTTTTGTTGCATTTTGTTTCTGTTTTACATTCCAAAAATCTTAGGAGTAGATGTAGGCTAGTTTCAAACTTCTATTTGGTGTACTTTGAACGTTGTTGATAATAGAAATTCTTTATCCCTTTCCGTATTTCACTATTAATTCGTTTCCTACCCAAAATCTCGTCCCCCATTTGAGATATTTGGAGAACTCACGGCTAAGAATTAGATTCCCGTTCTTAGCGTAATTGCCTCAGTTGAGGGATTATTGGGTTATTGATTGTTTTCTCGGTTGAAGTTCGTTACGTTAGCCGAGGAACATTTTTCGCGACAACAATATTGTTATCACCAAAATTATATAGCCATTGAGAAAATTGAGTCGAAGCAGCTGAGGGTGAAGCAGCCGATCAATTCTTAGCCGATGCTGGTACCAGCTGTAGGTGAACAGCCAACAATTATCAGCTAGGGATGGTGCTAGTCGAGTCGAGGGTTAAAGACAGAATCGGCTGGGAAGGGCGGTTGCGAGCGTTGCGAGATTCATGGGTAAAGGAAAAGGATAGGGATTCAAAGAGTAGAAAGTGGGCACGAAAACGTGGAGTAGCTGAATGAGGATTTCCCCTCAAAACATTGACGAGGGTTAGTGGCCGAGAAACTCGCAGAAACACGATCAGGAGCCGGCCAACTATAAAAGGGATAAGAACGAATGGAAGAAGGCATCTCAGACATGGATCAACCAATCTTAGTTATTTCCGTATTTTATTTCCGTTTTACATTTCAGAAATCTTAGGAGTAGATGTAGGCTTGTTTCAAATCTCATTTTGTGTACTTTGAACGTTATTGAAAATCAAATTATTCCGTTTTCCGTATTTTTCTGTTCATTCACTTAGTATCCTAGCCAAAATCTCGCCCTTCGTTGAGATATTTGGATAACTCACAGCTAGGAATTAGATTCTCGTTCTTACTGTAGTTGCCTTAGTTGAGGGATCATTAGGTTGTTGTCCATATCTTTGGCTGGGTCTCTCAGTTTTAGCCGAAGAGTGTTTCACATGATTGGCACACCCGGTGGGACCTGCGGGAAGTATAGTACGGAAAGGATTGGCCTCGACCATCCTTGGCGGATGCAGTTAAGGTCTGGACGCATTACAAAAATGAATTCATCGATGAACGCTGGTACACCTAAGTCTAAGAAAGGCAAAAATGATGGCACAGGTAATGCCGCGACGGTTGGGATGGGCAGTGAGGGGCCTCAGTCTCAATCGATACCGGCGACCGGGGTGTCATCATCAAAGAATGCAGAAGAGAAGAACACTAACACTATTTCGGTGTCCTTTATTAGATAACAGATTGAGGAAGGGATGCACAATTTGATGTATCAAGTCTCCCAACAGATGAGGGAGATTGTGCGACCAATGGTTCGCAATGTCCTACAATCGGAAGGCTACCATCCTCAAACTACGGTTACCAAACATCCCCAAGCTGTGTCGTACCAACCTTCAGGACCTATAGGGGGAATGATTGGAACGGGGGGGAGGAATAAGTTGTACTGTGATGCCAATGAGCCGTGTGGAATTTGTAAACCAACCGATGACGACGCTTGTGACTCTTGGTGCTACGACTTATGATCAGGCGTATCATACGGTTGGCACAGGCCCTCAGGAAAACATTACTGGACAGATAGGTGGGGCGTCAATCAGTCCAACAACTAATCTGAACTATGGACAAGTGTACTTCCAATGGAGACCAGAAGGTGCTTCAGGAATAATCGGTATGCCGATTGGTGAAGAAGGATACTGTCAGCCAGGGGGTACGACTCGTCCTATTGGGGTAATACCTCCAATGCCCCATGCTCAGCCATGGCAGTCGCAACCACTAGGGGGAAACAACTAGAATGGACCCCAACCAACCCCATGGGTAGAACTTCACATCGGCATGCAAGCACAAATGGGTAATCCTCTAGGCCGAGGACCTGTCTTCCAACAGGAAGAGGTACTTCAGCCGAGGAATCCGATCCAACCACAGTTGTATGATCTTAACATGATTGCCAATGTGTTACAGCAACATTTTGGGTTACATTTGAGGCCATTAGAAAGATCAGTCTACAGAAAGCCATACCCGGAGTGGGTTGATAGGATTCCTTTTCCTCGAGGATTCAGAGCTCCGGATTTCACGACTTTCTCAGAGGAAGACGACAAATCTACCATGGAACACATTAGCCGATTTACGGTTCAGTGTGCCGAAGCCGGTCACCATGAATATCTTCGGTTGCAGCTGTTCCCATCCTCGTTAAGAATAACAACTTTCTCTTGGTATTCGTCCTTACCTCATAACTCTATCAATAGCTGGGCGGATATGGAGAGAGCCTTTCACGACGGTTTTTACAAAACAAGGTCAGAGGCTTCACTTCTTGATCTGATAGCTATTAAGCAGAAAGGACAGGAACCAGTGGGTGAATTCCTAGAGAGGTTTAGCAGAATAAGGGGGATCTGTAGTGCCAAAATTTCTGATGGAGAGTGTACGACTATAGTCGTAAATAACATGAACCCCCAATTGAAAGAAAGAATGTTGGTGGGTGATTATTCCGACTTCGGGCAGCTAGCCGAGAAAGCAGTAAGATGTGAGCGGCTCATTCAGGAGAAGGAATCGAAAAGGGTTAGCTGATTCACGGTTAACAAACCTCCTCACAGAATATTAACTTAGTTGAAGGTGATTCAGATGAAGAGGTTGTGTATGAAGAAGGAGGGTCTCCTGCTGGGGAAGTAATGGTGGCCGAACTTTTGAAGAAAGATGAGGTATACTCTTGCCTAGCTCTCACAGTCGCTAAAGGCAAAGAGAAACTCAAACCAGGGGGTAAGGAATCGTACTTATTTGATATTATGAAAGCAGAGCAGATCTTCGACTTCTTGCTAAAGGATAAGCAGTTGAAATTTCCAGAAGGGTATGGAATCCCAACAGTTGAGAAGTTGAGAGGAGGTAAGTACTGCAAATGGCATAACTCCTGGACCCACTCACTACTACAAACTATCGTATTATCGACGGAGGTATCGACGGATGGTTGCCCACGATTTGTTGATGGTCGGTAGATCATTATCGACGGAAATTCTTGGATCTCCGTCGATATAATATCGATGGGTGTATCCGTCGACGTCCATCGATAATATCGAGGGATGTAACGACGAATATATCCGCCGATAAAGATTTTTTAGAAAAATTCAAAATTAATAAATAATTATATCGACAGATGGTTATCCGCCGATAATTAATTATAAAAAATAAAAAATAAAAATTTGTTTTTTTTATCGAGGGATAGTATCCGTCGATAATAATAATAATTTTTTTTAAATTCCTAAAATTAATTATTTAATTTTATAAAAATATTAATCGATAATGAAATCAAATTAATAATAATTAAACTACATCAATATTTATAACAAAATAGTAATAATATCCATAAACAAAAGTATAATGAAAAATCATATATCTCTACAACAATATTTACAAAATAAATAAAATCCAAACACTAATGAAATGTAAAAACATAATGTCTGAACATCCAAAACAACCAATAAAAAAACTCAAATAAACTCCATCCTATCAAAGTCACCATCATCATCGTCATCACCATCACCAGCATCTCTGGATGCATCCGGCTGAGTAGGAGGAGTCAGGGCATCAGGAGGAGGTCGAGGCGGTGTATGGGCAGGGGCGGCAACAACAGGCTGAGGAGGTGGTGTCGTCTGGGCAGGGGCGGCAGCAGCATGCTGTGGAGGTGGTTTAGAATAAGAGGGAGGAAGATAGCCTGGATGATGATATGGAGGTGGAGGAGGCCAGTATGGGTGATAAGGCGGAGGCTGGTGATGATACTGTGGGGGAGTGGGAGGGAAGGGTGCTGGCTTAGAAGGTGGTGGTGGTGCAGGGACGCCACCCGCAGCTGATGATGACCCTCCAGCAACAAACATGCCGTAGTACTGCGACATCTGCTCCCTAAGCTGCCTAGTGACCTCGTCAGCAATCTGCTGCTGGCGGGCTGTCCGCTCCTCAGCAAGCTGCGCCTGCAGCTGCTAGACCTGGGTCTGTAGGTCCAGGTTCAACCCGGTCACGGACCTCAGCATCGCTGCTGGATGCTGATACTCCTCCAGCTGGTGCTGCAGCAGATGCTGCGGAGGAACGGGGATTAGGGTTCGCGATTGCGCCCCGCCCGTATATGCGGCCCTTGTAAGGGCCGCCCACAACCTCGATCCACACCGCCTCCTCATCGAGGGGTGGGACGGACCCACCGGGCTGTGATGCCGCTAACTGCTCGGTGCGGACCTCCTCCAAGCGGCGCGTATAATCAGCCTACAATCATAAGCAAACATAATCATGATTTAATATAGTACACAACCATATTATATAATTAATTTAATACATTTATAAATGTATGATGAAATATGACTTACATGAGTACGCTCTGACCGCTCGTCTACCCACACCGTCTTCTCTCCCTTCCTGGTGTGTGTCTCCCTGAATAACTCCTCCTGTGTGGGTGGTCTCTTGAGTCTCTGCTCTTGTAAGGTAATAATAATTGAACAAAACATTAAGTAATCACAAAATATATATATATGGAACATAAACCTAAGAGAACATATGCAAACATTACGTACCAGCCGTCTCTTAGTGGAGTCCACAGTAGCGGATCCACCACAATGAAGGGAGCCACCCCTCAATGATGCTCTGCTAGCCTTGGCCTTCTCCGACTTGGCCTTAAACCTCGGAGAAGACCAGTACTCCTACAGCACACGGTGGTGGGCATCTGAGAGCCACCTGTGGTCACGATCCTTGCCATGCCGGACCCACAAGTACATGTCACCGAGCCTCTTAGCTGCCCAATGAAAGAAGGCACGGTACAATACTGGATCATCGGCAGGACTGACGGTGAAGTGAGACTATATAGACGATTTTAATTTGTTAGTTATCACAACATAAATAAATTACTAATTACTACAATAATATGGAACAATTGAAGATACTATTTAATATTACCTTCCACTTCTGATACCACCGCTGCCTCTCCTCCTCGGTCAGCTTTGAGAAATACTCAACCTGCCTATGATACATCTTCTGTATCGTGGCCGTGATCTGGTGAGTAGCGAGGGTGGAAGGCACAAAACTACATTGACATAAAGAATTAGTTTCCATTTTATATAATAATCATTTTTACATATCTAAATTATACAAGATTAACATTTCATTTATAACAATATAAAATACATACCTTAGACCGGATGGATCCGGTCTAATGGAGGGGAGAGGACGTGTGCCTGCACCAGCAGCCGATGCAATGTCGACTGGAACATCATTACTGCCCCCTATGTCATGTGGTGAGGCAGTAATTGGTGATGATGCAGGTCCACCACCATATGGTGATGGTGATGGTACTGGCTCCACCTCCGGCTCATAGTCGGGGTCCTACGTTGTCATGATTGTCATGATTGAGAACCTACGTTGTCACAAAATAGAATAGAAGAAAAAAATTGAGTTTTATGTTCAGATAAATCAAAGTTTGACGATGGTAGGAAGATTAAAAACTTACAAACGAGTTGAACCATTGAGGGAATTCTTCAAGCGTATGATTTGGAATGGTTTGTTCAAAATAGCTGTTGACATTATGTGGAAATAAAAGAGTTTTAAGGCAAAATTCACTACTATGTACAAAAACAATATTGAAATGATGAATTAGATATGTCACTTACGTTCTATAAGGTTCCACTTCATCACAGTTGATGAGAACATGTAGGTGCGCTGCATGCTTTTCTCTATCAGTGAGCCAATAGTTTGTGGGTTTACCGGCACCACGTCCAGGTTGATTAAACACAGACAAACTGGGCGGATATGAAGTTTCACCTCCATCATCATTGCGGCCTACTGCTATTCTTTTCGAATGGACATGTGGCTCAAAATAAAATGAACAGAAGAAAGATGTCTCCTTTGATAGATAAGTCACATATTAACCCTTCAACACGAGCTCGATTCTTGACAGTTCTCTTAAAGGTGCCAATATTTCTTTCAAAGGGGTACATCCATCTATATTGAACCGGCCCACATACTTTCGCTTCATAAGCCAAGTGCACAGGTAAATATTCCATTGAGTCAAAAAAAGAGGGGGGAAATATCCGTTCTAGCTTGCACAAAATTACAGGAATATTTTGCTCCATGACTTCCAAATCATGGGACCTAAGTGTGGTAGAACACAAATCACGAAAGAACAAACTAAGCTCGGTCAATGGTTTGCACACATGTAAAGGTAACTCTCGGAAGGCAACCGGAAGCAAACACTCCATAAACACATGACAATCATGACTTTTCATCCCATGGAACTTTCCCTGCGCAACATTCACACACCTACGGAGGTTGGAAGCATATCCATCTGGCTTTCTCAAATCTTGCACCCATTTACACACGGATTGCCTCTGCACAGGATTTAAAACATAGCTTGCCTTCGGCTTAACAACGCGACCATCACGTGTCTCTTGTAAATGTAGCTCGGGTCGTCGACAATACTCTGTTAAGTCTAGTTTTGCCTTGAGATTATCCTTAGTCTTGTCACTGTCCATAACAGTATTCATGATGTTATCACAAACATTCTTCTCAACATGCATGACATCTAGACAGTGACGAACAAGATTATCTTTCCAATAAGGTAACTCCCAGAATATGCTCTGCTTAGTCCAGTTATGCTCCACACCATATCCTGGAAACTTGACTACTTTACCCACTTCAGTTATCTTAGGCAAATTTTTAACTCTGTCCCAAACCTGTCGTCCAGTAAGCCTAACAGGTGGTTCTTCATGTTCAACACTGTTTCGCTTAAACCCATACCTATTATTCCTAAATGCATGATCATTTGGCAAGAATCTTCTATGACAATCAAACCATGAGTTCTTGCCTCCATTCTTTAGAGTGAACGATTTTGTATCCTCCATGCAAATAGGGCAAGCTAGCTTCCCTTGTGTCATCCACCCAGACAACATACCATAAGCAGGAAAGTCATTAATCGTCCACATCAGAGCGGCTCTTAGCATGAAATTTTCTTTGGTGGACACATCATAGGTCAAGACCCCATTGTGCCACAACTACTCCAATTCATCTATGAGTGGTTGGAGGAAAACATCAATTTTAGCTTTTGGATTATTAGGGCCAGAAATTACACATGTTAAAAACATGTAGGGATCTTTCATGCACATCTCAGGAGGGAGGTTGTAAGTGGTAACAACTACAGGCCAACAAGAATAGGGTTTGTTAAATAAGTTATTTGGGGTGAACCTATCTGAACAAAGCCCTAATCTAACATTTCGCGGATCATTTGCAAATTGAGGGTGACACCTATCAAAATGCTTCCAAGCTTCACCATGAGAGGGATGCGTCATTATCCCGTCACTTCTCCTATTCTCATAATGCCACCTCATGTGAGGTGCAGAGCTCATTAAGGCATACAAGCGTTTTAACCTAGGGATAAGGGGAAGATAGTGCATCCTTTTGTTGGGAATATGCTTATACTTCCCATTTCCTGCTCTTCTAGGTTTGAACCTGGGGGCCTGACAGAATTTACATTCAACTAATTCAACATCCTCCTTATAGTACAACATGCAACCGTTCATGCAACAATCAATTTTCTCTGATTTCAACCCAAGTTTTGAAACTAATTTCTTTGCCCTATAATAGTCCCTAGGAATTGACTCTGGTCGTTGACTAGCATCACTCATTAAAGTTGCCCATTGATCAAAAGAACTTTGACTCTGGTTTGCCTCAAACATGATAGACAACATCCTAACTGTCACTGACAACTCTGAAAGGGCTGAACCCTCCCAAATGGGTGTCTTTGCAGATTCTAACAAAGAATAAAAACTCTGCGCTTCAGGATTTGGTTCCTTCTCTCTAGGTTCATTATAATCTTGATCATGTTGCCCCCCAAAGGCATCAAAGATCATTTCCTCATAACCTGCATGATCACCGCCCCAATTTAAATTACTCTCCCCATATTGTTCAGCATCAAACCCACTTAAACTACCTCCGACAAATTGATCCTGTACAGAATCCACTTCCCCATGGAATGTCCATACGTAGTAATTATCCATAAATCCCTTTTTGTACAGATGAACCTTAATCGTCTCAAAATCAGAGAAAAACCTACAACCACACTTGGCACATGGACACTTGACTTTTCCCTCAGACCTAAATTGTTCAGTCATAGAAGCAAAACCCACAAACTCTTCAACTCCAGCATAGAATTTTGGCTTAATTCCCCCTATTCGGGTGTAACCTATCATACATCCATGATCTATTTGTTGATGACATTGCCCTTGAATTATTGGGGATTCCTAAAATGAGAAGTTTAATTACGGGTAATTAATAACAGTTTTTTAGTTAATCTAATCTCAACATTAATACGACACTAATGATTTTTACAAGTTTCTTAAATCTTAAAATTTCGGCAGAATTTCCCTTAATTTTAATTAACATAACAAAAGTTATTTAATTTCGCAGAATTTTAACTTCACAAAATTTTGACAGAGTCTCTCCTTAATTTTAAACATAGTTCCTCATTTAATTTACAAATCAATCAACCAGTATTGCCGGAGTTCAAGGACCGGTCTCAGACTAAGTCATCTACCCTAAGGTTTTGCAACAGTAACAACACAATCATATCATTTAAAGTAATAATTAAACATACCAAATATAACTGTAAGCTCCAACCGTAAGCTCCAATCAACGGAATATATAAACAACTGTTCTCATATATATCATTTACATAATATATATATTTGTTATTGAAATATTACTAACTTTACATTACAATTTTTAAAACTTTCGTTATAAAATTATAAATTTTAATTTCAGAATAATAAAAAAAAAATTACAAATAAATAAATTAATATTTATAAATACTCAAATAAATAAATAATAAACAATATATATAAAAATACGAAAAATAATTAAAAAGAAAAAAGAAAATGTACCTTAATGAAGAGGAAGGAGAGAGCACTGTCGTCCTGGTAGCCGGCGGTCAGATGGCGGCGGCGCGCAGCGGTTAGGCGGCGGTTTATGGCTACAAAATGTTATTTCTATTAGAGACCTCAAACAAAAATTCTAAACCGATTAAAATGTAGAGGAAATAGAGACGAACCTGTTGGCACTTCCCGGTGGTCGAACGGGCGGTGGACGGCGGCGGAAACTGCCCTTTTCGCGGTGGGGAGAGAAAGAGAGTGTAGAAGAGAGAGAGAGAGAGAAGGAGTCGCGAAATGAGGAAGAAGGAGACGTTGTCTTCTCATATTCGCGGATTATCGACGAATGCTTTAATACATCCGTCGATAACATCCCTCGATAATGAGTAACCGATTAAATGAAACGGTGCGTTTCATTTATCGAGGGATACATCTGTCAATATCCGTCGATAACTTCATTCGCTAAATAGGGTTTAGGGTTTAGGTCATTATCGGCGGATATCATCCGCCGATAATTAATACTGAGGGTTAGGGTTTAGGGTTTTATCGACGGATATATTCATCTATATCCGTCGATAAAAGAACTCTGGCCAAAAATATTTTTTTGTTTGGGCGGGAACAAGTTATCGAGGGATATTTTCGAATTTATCCCTCGATAATTATTTTTAATAATTAAAAATGCCCGCCAATTCAGTATCCGTCGATAAATCCGCCGATAACCATATGGAATCTGTCGTCGATGATCCGTCGATAATGTCCGTCGATAATCCGCATGTTTCTAGTAGTGACTCTACAGTTAACTGTCTGGTGTTCCGCAATGCCATTCAGAAGGGATTAAAAGACAACAGATTTAAGTTAGCTGAGAAAACCCAGAAAGCAATGAATGTCGATACTAATCCTTTCCCCGCCATAAGAATTAATATAGTATCAGTCTCTGAGAGTCGAGATATGAATAAGGCGTTAGATGGGAAGGTGTGGAGACCAAAAACCGAGATTAGTAAAGGTGGGAATAAGCCAACAATTTTGGGAGCAAGGCGAGGTTCCAACACTACTTTAGGGAAAGTATATAGGGGTTACTTAAATGGAAACCACCACAATGGGGACTAGGGCCTGGGGAATTATTGTGGCATGGCCCAGGACACAGGGAACGTCAGCCGACCCCGCGGATGGCCCAAAATACTTGGAAGAGAAGGGATCAGGATGAAGGGAAAGATGCAACAAGGTTGCCAGCCGAGCCACGACTGAGTGTCTTTGACAGGTTGTATCGTCCTCAAGATGGGAAACCGTTTAGGCGGGGGCATGCAACTCATAGAGTCCTGATCATAAAAGATGATCATGTTCCTGAAAAAGGAAGGAAAGTAGTAGAAATGAAATATCAGAATGAGGAGCAGACTATTAGAATTACCAGCCGAGAGTCTAATCGAACGGCTAGGATGATTAAGCCAAGGGGGCAACCCAGAGAATATTGGCAAGTTAATAAAGGGAAGAAAATGCCTCTAGAGGAAGTGTTTGTGCTATCTCGATCACAAAAGAGACGGCTGCAAAGGAAAATGGCTTATCATCAGCTGAAAGACATGGTAAATATGTTGCAGCAGGCAAAGGAGGTAAAAAGGGAGGATGTGAGAAGTCCGAAAAAGAAGAGTGGTAAGGGCCTGACTGAGCAATTGGAGAAACATTTCGATAAGATAAAAGAGCTTTCAGCCAAACCCAAGGGTGAAGAACCCATCGTCACCATCGCTAAAGGAGACTTAAGTGGTGAAGGCACTTCAACCACAATTACTGAACCCTTACATGTAGCTGGGCGCGCTGAGGTTGGTTAAATTAACTTGACTCATCTTGACTTCACAAATGAATTGACTGATTCTAGTTTGTTGAGCAACCTACTAGAGGATGACGACCTGTTGGAATTGGTGGATGAGTCTGAGAATATGATAGTCGTGGTAGGAGTGTTGCCGCCTGAGTTTGAAGGCAAGGAGCAATAGGAGAATAACCTGGAAGGAGATGTATATGTGGATGAAGGCGAGTGGGCATCTTTTGCCGAACCCACGGCAAAAGTTTTGGTTGACACCTCGGAACCAACAATTCAATTCGAGCGGGGAAAAATCCAATACCACTTAAAGCCGCTATACATAAAAGCTCACATGGGAGGATGTCTTATCACTAGAATCTTGGTTGACGGAGGGGCCATCATGAATATCATGTCATGGACCATGTTCAGAAAACTGGGGAAAAACAGAGAAGACCTCAAAGAAACTAATATGACTTTTGCCAATTTCATAGGAGGAAACACTACGGCTTTGGGATCGTACATCACGGCCCTAACAGTAGGGTCCAAGACTACTAATACTGTAACCCCCAAGTAAATAGCCCTTAATGCTTAAGTCACTTTATTAGACTAATATTAAGGGTCACGTCCTGATTTCATAGCTTTATCTTTTACTTTAAAATATAAAACGCGGAAAATACGTGGGAATTTATTTTTGAAAATACGATATCGTGAAAATAGGGGCAATCGTCAATATATAAACGTTATATATAATCATGCGCAATATATCTATATACTGTTAGCTCCAAGAACCCTTTACCTAATCATTGAAGGTTTTGAATGATAAAATTCTTAATTAAAATAAAAGTTTTAATTTGGTTGGACTAATGGTTTGTTAAGTGTGTTTTAGGATCAAATTTATTTGACAAAATAAAAAGACACATCTTGACCACCATGAGCATCATAGTTGGCGCAACATATAGCTTGGAGGACAAGTTATTCTAATTTTTTTAAGACCAAGTCAAAGCTTTTCTAATTAAGGAAAGTTTGGTTGGAAGACTCTAAGATTTCCTAAAAAGTTAATTATGGAAAATACATGAAATTAAATAGAGAATCTTTTTATCAAATATCTCTATTTAAATATTCATGCACAATATATATATATATATATATATATATATATATATAAAAATTTCGAAATTATATATAAAATAGGGAAACAAAATTAAATCTCTATTCTACACAATATATGTTAATAATTTTCGAAATATATATATATGTGTGGGAAATCTAGAAAGATCTTGTATGGAGATTTAAATGCAAATTATTAAATAAAAATAATTATCTAGAATTTATTCTAGAATATATTTTGCATTTAAGTAAAAAAATATTTTTACGGACACTTTAAAAAGATTCTGTGAGCCTCCTAAAGATTCTATTTGAATCTACAAGATTCCCTGAAGATTCCATGCGGGACCAGAAGATTCTGTTAAAGATTCTACACGAAGTTAGAAGACCTCTGAAGATTCTGTCAAGATTCTCAAGTCTAGAATATTCCCGAAGATTCTGTAAAGATTCCAGAAGATTCCCGAAGATTCTATCAAGATCCCGAAGAAACTCAAGATTCCAGAAGAATCTCAAGATTCGAGAAGAATCTCAAGCCTCAAGATTCAAGATTCAAGAATATTCAAGATTCAAGAATCTACATTCAGAAGATTCCCTGGAAGACCATGTTTGGTGTTTTAGGATTTTCAAAAATGAGAAATTGTGAAATCCTAATTCGTACTAACATGGAGGCACACTTGAGGAGCAAGAAAAGCTAAAACTCTAGCCTCTCTCTCTCCTAAAAGTGGCGCAAACATGCTTACATTTTTGCAAGATTATGTGAAAATTTGATGAAGCAATGCACACCACAAGATCAAGGCACAAATTCAAATTCAAGGGCTGAGATGAAGTTTCCTCTTTTCTAATTCTTGGTTACAAAGTTTCCATATTTAAGATCTAATAATAACCTTTGGATTAAAGGGAGTTATTTGAATCAATGGCCAAGATGAAACTTCCTCTTATTTGATTTTCTATTTTTGGAAGATCAAATTTCAAATCATATCAAGCAATTCTCACCATTGGATCAAGAGATTTCAAATTCAAACCAAGGGTGGAGATCATGCACATGAATTTCGAAAATGAGGGTGTGTTTACCCTATAAATACAAGACCTCAATGCCCAAGAATTCAAGAGACTACCCAAGCTTACAAGTCCCAAAATGCTGTCGAAATCAATCCTAATTCCTCTTCATCTTCAACCTCTAAACCTCAAGTTCTTATTTTTATTTGGGTAAAGGTTGTAATTCTTAAAAGAGTGAGCTTTTGTTGTTTATCCTAGCTTTGCTAGTTATTTCTTTGAGAGAAAAATCCATCAAGGTTCAAGCTTAGTTGCATCTAAGTTCTTGATTGGTAAAAACCACATCTTTTATACAAAGTCCTTATTTTTGTTAAGGCAAGAAGTCCTTAGAGGGTCTAAGGCAAGGGTAGAAAGTCCTTCGGTGTTGAAGGCAAGGATTGAAGTCCTTTGGAGTTGCCAGAGGCAGTTAGTCACGTAGTTGTGGTGCAAGTGAAATCCTTTGTGGTTTTCAAAGGCAGTGAGTCACCTTGGTGAAGGTGTAGGTTGAAGTCCTTTGTGGTGTAGCAGAGGCAAGAAAGTCCACCTAGTTGTGGTGGTGATAGTGAACTCTCAGGTGAATCCTGGGGACTGGAGTAGGCACGTTGCCGAACCAGTATAAAATTTCTGTGTGTGCTTTCTCTCTTCCCTTACTCTTTATTTAATTGTTTTTACAATTTATCATTGCATACACAACATATACATATTGCGAAATCATCATCATCATTTGTCTAAGTGTTGAAGGTTAAAGTTTTAACCTTTATCATTTAGAAGAGCTTGAAAGTAAATATATTTTCAAGATCTATTATAGCTTTGTTTATAGGCTAAGTTTCTGTTTATATACTAACTATTGTTTCCGCTGTGCAAGACAAGTCCAACACTTGATCTTTATTTTTTAGTAATTTTTCAGAAACAGGATTTGTAGTTGGAACGTGATTCAACCCTCCTTCTCACGTTTCACTACCTTCAATTGGCATCAGAGCTCGGCCTTGGGGTTGAGCACTTAACAGTGTCAAGGAAAGATTCAAGGGACCATGGCAGCAAACAACAACGCGTATATTGCTGATGGAGCCTCCACAAATAGATCACCTATGTTCAACGGTGATGACTACGCATATTGGAGAGATCGAATGACATTGTTCATTCAATTCACAAGTCTCGATCTTTGGGACATCGTTGAAGTCGGCGATCATCCTACACCCTTCGGCCCAAAGAAACTATGGACTGAAGAACAGAAGATCCAAGTGCATCAAAACAAGAAGGCAAAGTACATACTTTTATGTGCTTTACCTAAAGCCGAATATGACAAGATTGTGTCATGTGAAACGACAAAACAAATATGGGATCGTTTAGCGACCCTACATGAAGGCACGAATCAAGTTAAAGAAATGAAGATCTCTATGCTTGTACATAAGTACGAGTCATTCAAGATGAATCAAGACGAAAACATTGATACTCTTGCTACAAGATTCTTACATATTGTTAATCAATTGAAAATTCTTGGCAAGACGTATTCAAACGCTGAAATGGTTAGAAAGATTCTTCGGAGTCTTACTACCAAGTGGAGACCTAAGATCACCGCTATTCAAGAAGCCAAGGACCTAACTAAGTTAGGCTTGGATGAATTGATTGGGTCTCTTAAGACTCATGAAATCGAGCTTGAAGCTCAAGAAGAACCAACAACATCAAGATCAAGACCTTTAGCGCTCAAGACATCTACAACCAAGAAGACTTTGAAGACTAAGAAGAAAGCGCTAAAGGTTGAAGAAGATGAAGACGAAGAAACAGATGAAGAATCTGAAGACAAAGACCTTGACGAAGAAAACATGAGCATGCTCATGCGTAAAATGTCAAGGGCTTGGAAGAACAGATCTAAGAAGAATAAAGAAGCCTTCTTTAAGAAGGATAAGAAGAACAAGACGAAGACCAATAACACAACGTGTTTCGGATGTGGCGAAAAAGGCCACTTCAAGACCGATTGTCCTAAAAATAGGCAGTCAAAGAAGAAGTTCTTCAAGAAAAAGAAGGCTCTTGCAGCCACATGGAGTGACAATTCTGATTCTGATGAATCCGAAAACGAAGAAACAGAAGAAGAAGCGAACTTCTGCTTCATGGCAGGAGTTTCGTATGATACAGACTCAGAATCTGATAAAGAGGAATCTGAGGAACTTCAAGCAGAAATCAACCATCAAGAGCCACAACACCAGTGGCTGGATGAAAAGTGGTACCTGGATAGCGGGTGCTCAAGGCACATGACCGGAAGCAAGCACTGGTTCAAAGATGTTAAACCAAAGAAGAAAGGAACAATGCGTTTCGGTGATGGAGCTAAGGGCAAGATTGTCGGCAAGGGAAATGTTGGTAAGTCCGATGATCATCAAATATCTGAGGTATTTCTTGTTGATGGTTTGACTCACAATCTTTTAAGCATTAGTCAGTTTTGTGACAAAGGCTTAAAGGTTGAGTTTCTAGCCAAATATTGCAGCGTCATTGATCTAAAGACAGGTAAAGTTGTTCTCGAGGGAAGAAGACTAGGCAACACCTATGTCATCTATCTTGAGGACCTTTTGGATCAAGATGTGAACTGCTTAGCGTCCTTTGAGGATGACAAGTGGCTTTGGCACAAGAAGTTTGGTCATGCCCACATGAAGTTACTTTCCGAGTTATCTCATAAAGGTTTGGTCGAGGGGCTTCCCAAGATCCGCTATGACAGGGATACAACCTGTGATTTCTGTGAGAAGGGAAAACAGACCAAAGCTTCTTTCCAAAGTAAGAAAGTAGTCTCTACTACTAGACCACTTGAGCTAATTCACATGGATCTCTTTGGTCCTACAAGACAGGCTTCTCTTGCGGGCAAATATTATTGCCTTGTCATAGTTGACGACTACAAATACACTTGGGTAATTTTCTTAGCTTCTAAGGATGAGACATTTACAAAATTTAAAACATTTGCGAAAATGGTTTCTAACGAAAAAGGTTCTCGCATCACCACCATTCGTTCGATCATGGAGGTGAGTTTGAAAATCATGCTTTTGAAAATCTTTGTGAGGATCTTGGTATTGTTCACGAATTTTCCTCTCCTAGAACTCCACAGCAAAATGGAGTAGCTGAGAGAAAGAATCGAAGCCTCATTGAGATGGCGAGAACAATGCTTTTGGAAAGCGGTTTATCAAAAGGTTTTTGGGCAGAAGCTGTCAATACAGCGTGCTACATTCAAAATCGTGTTTTCATAAGGCAATGTTTCAACAAAACTCCATATGAGCTTTGGAAAGGAAGAATACCCAATATATCTTATTTTCATATCTTTGGTTCACCTTGCTTTATCCTTAACACAAGGGACAAGCTTTCAAAGTTTGATTCCAAATCCGATGACAGAGTGTTTCTAGGATATTCTGTTGTTTCTAAAGCTTACAGGGTTTACAACAAACAAAGGAAGACAGTTGAAGAAACCATCCACATCAAGTTCAAGGAGCTAAAGCAAGACATCCAACATAATCTAGATGACATCGACGAAAGATTGAAGGATCTAACTATCTCAACCAAAGGTTGCGAAAGTAATGATCAAGTACCTATTGAAGAAGATGATCATCAAGTTATGAAGGAATCACCCGATTCAGGGGGAGATGAACCAAGATTCATTGTAGCTCAAGAACCCTCTACTCCTCAAGGGGTTGAGTCTATTTAAGTTCAAGAACCCATTCTAAGAAGAAAAATCGGAATAAACGATATCAAAGCTGTTAGAAATAACGAAGTTCTTGGCGATCCATCTCATGGGGTAAGAACAAGAAGATCCCTGAGATTTCAATCTAATGCTGCACTTGTTTCAGAAATCGAACCTGAGACAGTTCAAGAAGCATTGGATGAACCCAGTTGGGTGGAAGCCATGGAAGACGAACTCGAACAGTTTGAGAAGAATGAAGTCTGGAAGCTTGTTCAGAAACCCAAGGGCAAAACGATTATTGGCACAAAGTGGGTGTTCCGCAACAAGTTGGACGAATCCGGAAAGGTTACGAGAAACAAAGCAAGACTCGTGGCACAAGGATACAACCAGCAAGAAGGGATCGATTACGACGAAACCTTCGCGCCAGTTGCAAGACTAGAAGCCATTAGGATGCTTCTTGCATTCGCTGCACATAAAGGAATAAAACTGTATCAAATGGATGTGAAGTCCGCATTTCTTAATGGTGTCCTCAGTGAAGAGGTCTACGTCAAGCAACCTCCAGGTTTTATCAGTGAAACCTATCCCGAGCACGTTTATCGTTTGTCTAAAGCGTTATACGGTCTTAAACAAGCTCCTAGAGCTTGGTATGATAGACTTAGTAGCTTCTTGACTACGAATGGATTCACTCGTGGAAAAGTGGACACAACTCTCTTCACTTTAACTGATAACTCTGATTTATTAATTGTGCAAATTTATGTTGATGATATAGTATTCGGTGCTACTAACGAATCTCTATGTAGAAAGTTTGCAGATCTAACGCAGGGGGAGTTCGAAATGAGTATGATGGGAGAATTGAAGTTTTTCCTAGGACTTCAAATCAAGCAACAAGCTGATGGAACCTTCATACATCAAGAAAAGTACACCAAAGAACTTCTCAAAAGATTCTTAATGGACAAGTGTAGTCCCATGAAAACTCCGATGCATCCATCACAAGTCATTGACAAGGATGAAGAAGGAGAAAAGATGTCTGAAAGCACCTACAGAGGTATGATTGGGTCCCTGCTTTATTTAACTGCATCTAGGCCTGACATACAGTTAAGTGTTGGTATTTGTGCAAGATTTCAATCTTGTCCAAAACAGTCTCACCTAACTGCAGTCAAGCGTATTTTTAGATACTTAGCAGGTACTACTAATCTTGGCCTTTGGTACAAGAAAGGTATCTCCTCTGTGGTTACAGGTTTCTATGATGTTGATTACGCCGGAGACCGGGTTAACAGAAAAAGCACCAGCGGATGCTGTGTGTTCTTTGGGGATGCACTCATTACATGGAGTTGCAGAAAACAAAATACCATTGCACTATCATCCGCAGAAGCAGAATACATGTCTGCTGCTGGATGTGTTACACAAATTTTATGGGTAAGAAATCAACTACTTGACTACAATCTCAGGTATGATAAAATTCCCGTTATGTGTGATAACACAAGTGCAATAGCTTTGGCTAAGAATCCCATTCAGCACTCTAGATCTAAACATATTGATGTTAAACATCATTTCATTAGAGATCATGTGCAGAAAGGCGATATTGACTTAAAGTTTGTGAATACGGAAGATCAAGTGTCTGACATATTTACAAAACCTTTAGCTGTAGATCGTTTTAGCACGCTGAAAGGTTTACTTAACCTTTAGAGCTTTTAAAAAATTATTTTCGAAAATCTTTTTGAAAATTAAAAAGCTTTAAGTATTCCCCAAAAGTTGGTAAGTATTCTAGAAGATGAAGAAAAATCAACATGCCAACAATCAGAAGTCATCAGAAAAGTCAACTACTACAGAAGTAAAAAAAAAGTCAACTGAAGACCTATGAAGACTATAATTTGCGCCCCCTCTCTTCATGTTGGGCCAAATTTCAAGAATTTTTGAAGACCTTGGGCCTGTCTCAAGTGTAAGAAGACTTTTTGAAGACCTTGGGTCTGTCTCAAGTGTTTGAAGATTTTTTTTAGGCCTTGGGCTTGACTCAAATGTTTGAAGACTTTTTGAAGGCCTTGAGTTTGTCTCAAGAGTTTGAAGAATATTTTGAAGACTATTTTAGAAGACATATGAGCTTCAGAAAATTTTTCTGAACCTCATTTGAAGACCTTCTGAAGATCTTTTGAAGAAACCGGGTGTACAATATTGCTAATTACTATATGAAGACCACCCGTAATGAAGAAAAGTTGATCGGCTTTCGTATGGGCCTTGGGCCTCATACAGGTTTTGGGCCTTGATGGGCCTTGAACTACTGATGGGCTTTGGGCCTCAAGCAAGCTGTAAAGGCTTGTATCAAGATTATTGGGCCTCAAAAATTATTATGGGTATTGATAAAATCAATGGGCCTCTCATGTCTCTACATGAGCCTTATGGAAGAAAAATTAAAATCCAAGAAGACCCATATAGCTCAAAATTGCGCCCCCAATAATGGCATTCATGGTGAATATATTTTAATTTTTCAAATATTGTTATTTATTATTTAAATAATGATATTGAAAATTAAGATTATTCTTATTTGGATTTAAATGGATATTATCTAGAGTAAATCTAGATTTAGTGGAAGAGATCTTTTATGGAAAATCATTACATATCCTTATTTTCTATATCATATCTTTTTGATTTACCCTAATTATCACCCATATATATATATATTTCGAATTCTCTCTCTCTCTCTCTTTCTTGAAAAATAAATTTTATTTTCTTAAATTATTGTCATTTAAATTAAATGATAATATTGAGAAATATTGTTTATTCTTTCTTGATTTATAATGTCTATTTCTAAGAGTATTTTTGAGAGATATTCACATGGAAAATCCTTGCATTTTTTTTAAAGATTTTCCCTCTTTTTTCTTTCCTCTTTTTCGAAAAACATACCCCCTCCATATACAATCTATATACTATTTCATCCCTCAACCATCTTACACAACAAAGTTTTCTTTTCTACTCCTATTTCTTCTCTTTCTTGCGCAAACCATACACATACATACACCCATACACAACCTCAAACACATCCTATTGATCCTTAAGCATCATGAATCTTGTTTGCAATATCAAATATGGTATGGATGTTGAAAAAAGAGTATTCTCTAATCCACAATCATAAGAAAGATTTGAGCAACTCTTTCTTATGAGAGACATATCCATTGAGAAGGTTTTACAAAAACTGACTCTTGAAAAGATGCCAGAGCTTAAAGACATTCTAAATAGTCAAAAGAATCTACTTTCTTTGATTATGGATGATGAGCCAATCTATCCAACGGCTGTCAAGGCATTCTACTCCTCTCTCAAGTTGGATCATCACTACGGATGGGTTAGTAACATTGGAAGTCGTCCTTTCAATGTCTCCGAAAACACATTTATTCGTGTTTTTGATTTGGAAGAGAGCGGTGTAATCATAACCAGCAAGGCTAGATGGTTCAATGATGAAAAACTTGATGAAGAAGATGTTTCAAGAATTTTGTGCACTAATCATAAGATACATCCTCTGTCTATCAAAGTGCATCATATACGGCCAATAGCAAAAATTCTTTTACAAGTTGTTAGGGAAGCGTTGCTCCCCACAAAGGAATCAAACAACTTCTTGAGCCCAAGAGAATCAATGTTAATATTCTTTCTTCTTATCTCTGTCAAGGTCAACATTGGAAGATTGATTTTTGAATTTATGATTGATTCTACAAGAACAACAAATTCGAATCTTCCATATGGAAGGCTACTCACTCGAATTTTTGTCGACAAAAAGATGGACATGACTAGATTTGAATTCTTCTGTCCTGAAGCTTCTCTCGAACTTCCATATAAATCCTTCTTGAAGAGAAAAAGAGTATCCTTTGCCGATGATGTAAAGGACAATGAGAAAAAGAAGTCACCCACTCCTATGTTGAAAAAGGTAACTTCTGGCACACATGATTCTTCTTCTTCTACTTCTACTACACTCTCATCCATGATAACAACGGACATTGACAAGTTTTTTGAAGACAATCCATCTCTTGATGTCGATGAGTATATTTTCAAGTGTGATGCTCCATTCGGGCATAATACCTCTGAAAAAGAAGAAGATATTCTTTGTCCAAGTTCAATACATTTGGTCATTGAAAATCAAGAAGAACATATGGTACCTCATCAAAAGGAAGAATGTCTCATTAAGGGGGAGCATCTATGTTTTGATCAAGAAGCTCTCAAGAAGACAGTTCTTGAAATGTTTCAAGTTGACGGGGAAAGCATTCCTTACGAGAAAGTCAGAAAAATCCTACACTTCATCGGCTTCAACAATTCTCTTGTTCTTAGTTCAACATCTCAAGGGGACATGATCGTTGAAGAATTTCGGTATCTTCTCCTAATTCTCAAGAACTGAAGACCTTTTTGATGAAACAAAGGGGGAGAAGAAAATTGAAGATAAAGGAAGACTTTTTCAAGAACATTGAAGAATGTAGATCAAGAACATAAAGAACTTATCTAGCTATAGGGGGAGCTTAATTCCTTTTCTATGTTTTTTTTTTAAAATTCTTTTAAAGTTTTTTTTAGTTCTTTTAAAAGTTCTTGCACTTGTTATGTTCTTTAATTTCTTTTATGTTTCATTTTAATTCATGTTTATGTTTTTTAATTTAATTAAAGTTTCTCTTTTTAGTATTTCTCCTCTACTATTCTTTTATTTTTTATTTTTTTATATTGTTTATTTGAAAATAATTCTTAAGCTTCAGTCTTAAGAAAATATTTTCCCTTGTAATCAAATCAAAACCTTATTTCAATTAGAATTGTTATCATAAAAAAGGGGGAATTGTTAGCTCAAGAACCCTTTACCTCATCATTGAAGGTTTTGAATGATAAAATTCTTAATTAAATAAAATTTTTAATTTGGTTGGACTAATGGTTTGTTAAGTGTGTTTTAGGATCAATTATTTGACAAAATAAAAGACACATCTTGACCACCATGAGCATCATAGTTGGCGCACATATAGCTGGAGGACAATTATTCTAATTTTTTGAAGACCAAGTCCAGCTTTCTAATTAAGAAAATTGGTTGGAAGACTCTAAGATTTCCTAAAAAGTAATTATGGAAAATACATGAAATTAAATAGAGATCTTTTTATCAATATCTCTATTTAATATCATGCACAATATATATATATATATATAATTCGAAATTATATATAAAATAGGGAAACAAATTAAATCTCTATTCTACACAATAATGTTAATATTTTCGAATATATATATATATGTGTGGGAATCTAGAAAGATCTTGTATGGAGATTTAATGCAAATTATTAAATAAAAATAATTATCTAGAATTATTCTAGAATATATTTTGCATTTAAGTAACAGAATATTTTTACGGACATTTTAAAAAGATCTGTGAGCCTCCTAAATATTCTATTTGAATCTACAAGATTCCCTGAAGATTCCATGCGGGACCAGAAGATTTTGTTGAAGATCTACACGAAGTAGAGACCTCAGAAGATTCTGTCAAGATTCTCAAGTCTAGAAGATTCCGAAGATTCATCAAGATCCGAAGAATCTCAAGATTCCAGAAGAATCTCAAGCCTCAAGATTCAAGATTCAAGAATATTCAAGATTCAGAATCTACATTCAGAAGATTCCCTGGAAGACCAGTTTTGGTGTTTTAGGATTTTCAAAATGAGAAATTGTGAAATCCTAATTCGTACCAACATGGAGGCACACTTGAGGAGCAAGAAAAGCTAAAACCCTAGCCTCTCTCCCTCCTAAAGTGGCGCAAACATGCTTGCGTTTTGCAAGATTATGTGAAATTGATGAAGTAATGCACACCACAAGATCAAGGCACAATTCAAATTCAAGGGCTGAGATGAAGTTTCCTTTTCTAATCTTGGTTACAAAGTATCCATATTTAAGATCAAATAATAACCTTTGGATTAAAGGGAATTATTTGAATCAATGGCCCAAGATGAAACTTCCTCTTATTTGATTTTCTATTTTGGAAGATCAAATTTCAAATCATATCAGCAATTCTCACCATTGGATCAAGACATTTCAAATTCAAACCAAGGGTGGAGATCATGCACATGATTTCGAAATGAGGGTGTATTTACCCATAAATACAAGACCTCAATGCCCAAGAATTCAAGAGACTACCAAGCTTACAAGTCCCAAAATGCTGTCGAAATCAATCCTAATTTCTTCTTCATCTTCAACCTCTAAACCTCAAGTTCTTATTTTTATTTGGGTAAAGGTGTAATTCTTAAAGAGTGAGCTTTTGTTGTTTATCCTAGCTTTGCTAGTTATTTCTTTGAGAGAAAAATCCATCAGGTTCAAACTTAGTTGCATCTAAGTTTTGATTGGTAAAAACCACATCTTTTATACAAAGTGCTTATTTTTGTAAGGCAAGAAGTCCTTAGAGGGTCTAAGGCAAGGGTAGAAATTCCTTCGGTGTTGAAGGCAAGGATTGAAGTCCTTTGGAGTTGCCAGAGGCAGTTAGTCACCTAGTTGTGGTGCAAGTGAAGTCCTTTGTGGTTTTCAAAGGCAGTGAGTCACCTTGGTGAAGGTGCAGGTTGAAGTCCTTTGTGGTGTAGCAGAGGCAAGAAAGTCCACCTAGTTGTGGTGGTGATAGTGAACTCTCAGGTGAATCCTGGGGACTGGAGTAGGCACGTTGCCGAACCAGTATAAAATTTCTGTGTGTGCTTTCTCTCTTCCCTTACTCTTTATTTAATTGTTTTTACAATTTATCATTGCATACACAACATATACATATTGCGAAATCATCATCATCATTTGTCTAAGTGTTGAAGGTTAAAGTTTTAACCTTTATCATTTAGAAGAGCTTGAAAGTAAATATATTTTCAAGATCTATTATAGCTTTGTCTATAGGCTAAGTTTCTGTTTATATACTAACTATTGTTTCCGCTGTGCAAGACAAGTCCAACACTTGATCTTTATTTTTTAGTAATTTTTCAGAAACAGGATTTATAGTTGGAACGTGATTCAACCCCCTTCTCACGTTTCACTACCTTCATATACTATATACACTCATTACAACTCTAACTAAAGACATATATCAAAAATATTTCCCAAATACATTAATCATAACAATTATTTAATATAATATATTACGAATATAAATATCGCCGGCTAACAATGATCCAGTCTTATACATAACATACATAAACAAAAAGGGGGAAAAACTAAAAGCATAACTGAAGCTCTAAATGCGTCCGTCATCACGTCCACCTGGTGTCTCCATGTCCAAGCTTCCATGGTCATCTAAAATGGTATGCACAGGGTGAGCAACTAAAAGTCACTCAGTAGAGGAAGCCGCCCCGGGTTTAATTATGAAATAAGTGTAGGATGAATGTATTCAATTCAGATATAAGTTCAAAACAATCTTTGAAAGTGTATGTGTGCACGAGAAGGGGGGGAGGTTGAATCGTGCAAGTTTTAAAAATTACTTCTTAAAACTTTTACTTAGAAAGCTGTTTTTACTCATAAGGTAGAATTAAGAGTTTGCAGCGGAAATTGCTTTCTGAGAAGATTAAGTTTCTGAGAACTTAGTCTTTCTGAGAAAGTTCCTTTCTGAGCAATTTTAAGAAAATGACTTTACGCTAGAATTTCTTAAACGCTTTCTGATTTTAATCAATAAAGTTTTCACGAGACTTCTTAATTAAAATCGTGGCAAAGTTTTCCTCAAAGATTTATGCAAGTAAAGAGTAAGGGAGAAAGCTTAACACAAAGAATTTTATACTGGTTCGGTTATAACCAACTACTCCAGTCCTCAACCTTCAGTTGAGAGTTCTTGGATATTCTTCTTAAAGTGCCTTCCCAGACAACACTGCCTTTACCAAGTAAAGGACTTCCACCACTTTCACAACCCGAAGTGGATTTCCTTGCCTCACACTAGAGGACTTCCTTGCCTCCAACACTAGAGGACTTCTTTGCCTTAATCACTTAAGGACTTCCTTGCCTCACACTAAGGACTTCTTTGCCTTAAACACTTAAGGACTTAAACTTTGCCTCAAAACACTTCGAGGACTTAAACTGCCTTCAAACAGCGAAGGACTTAGCGTTTTTCGGAAAGTTGTTTTTGCTTTGAAAACCAACTACTAAGATTAAGTTACAAACTTAATTTGACCCTTAGTAGACTTCTAGATTTAACTTACAATTGTAAGAATTTACACCAATACAGAACTAGAAGATTTTCACAAAGTTGAAAGAACAATTCCGTAAAATTGTCTTTCTGAGAAAGTTCTAAGTTTTCGCAGATGATTTTCAATTCAGCAGAGTTTTTGCACGTTTAATCAAGAGTTTTAGCGCAAGAATTTCGTCACATTGCTCTGGATTGAACTCATATATATAGGCATTAAAGAGCCGCAAAATCAGAGGCTTTCACTTTGCTTATGTGGCTGTGTCGTTTTCAGAACGGCTCCTGCACAGTCAGCGCGAAATGAGGAACTTTTCAGAACTGCACAGTGCGCGTGTTCCCACTTCCTTAGCTAGTTGTAGCGAGCTTTCTGAGACTTCTTGCGATCCCTTGAGTCCAGACACTTGGTTGCTTCTGAGTCCAACTTTCTGAGAGTTGTACGGACTTCTGAGGCGAACCTTCTGAGGGAGGACCCTTCTGAGAACTACTTAGTCGCAAGGTCTTCTGAGATCGTTCTGAGGCAACAGTGTTCTTTCCTCAGAAACATGTTTTCACCTTCTGCGCTTCTGAGACATCCTTTCTGATATTTTTGGCGCTATGATTTTATCAATTGATCTCGAGGCTACTTGATGTTTTGTCTTGGTCTTTACTCATGGTATTGCAAAAATCTAAAGCTTTCTGAGACACTTAGCGCACATATTAGCAAAACCTTAAGTAAAATTTTTATACTTATGGCTTACCTTGTTATCATAAACCTTCATAACTCTAAGAGAATTATGCCTAATTCTCTCAGAAGGGTTCTGGAGCTTACAATCTCCCCCTTTTTGATGATAACAACTTAAGTCTTAAGATAATAATTTTGCTTAAGTTCAGAAGTGTTTCTGAGTAAGTTCACAACTTATTCAGAATGCACTTTTGCTTTCTTAGAAACTAACTTAGCTTTCTGAGAGAAGACTTAGTTATTTTCTTAGAAGGCTGTGATAATCAACAGTTAAAGTATGCAATGTATGATTACTGTTTGAGATTATCAATTACATAGCGTGTATTTCTTGATGAATATATGTATGAAATTCAGAAATACCAGGCTAAGTAAATCAAGAGATGCCAAATAAAATTAAGTAAAACATGAGATGCCAAAATAATGATTTTCATTGATGGTTTTGTAAAGATACAAAATATTTGGCTCCCCCTAAGTTGTGCTCCCCCTAAGTCCTAGCCTAGTGTTTACGTATAGCCATTGTAAAGAAAATTTTATCATTAATCTACTCCCCCTTTGTTACATCAAAAAGGGTGGCTATTTCATAAACGCCATCATTGACTTAGAACTACTGTCTTCTGGCAATGTAGCGTAGCAGCTGGCATATCTCCATGAGAATCTCGCTCTGAGTCGCATTCGGAGCGCATTGTGGAGGTAGTTCAGAGGAAGTGGAAGGCTGTTGAGAAGATGAGGGTTGAGATGGAGGAGGACGAGAGACTTCAGCCTCAAGTACTTCATCAATGATATCCCTCTTTTGATATTCAGGAAGTTCTTCTTCTTGGACAGCTTTGTCGTCAATAGCAGCGAGTTCAATAGAAGACTGCCTCTGAGTGTCCTCAGAAACTAGAGCAAGTGGTTGCTCCATTGCACCAAAAGGCTGAGCGTCTTCTGAGAGGTTGAAAGTTGGAATCTGGTTGTGTATTGCTTCACTGCCCTTCAACTTCTCAGTTCGACCAGAGAAAGGCCGAAATTGCACAGAGGGTGGGGTGACTACCATCCTTCCCAGCTGAAAGCCGGAACCAATCATGGAGTCCGTAATCGAGAAGGTGGGACCTTGTTGATCGAAGGATGTAGGAGGCACTTCTGTTAGATCTAGAGGAGGAACCTCTGGTTCCTTCTGAGAGTCCTTCTCAGATGGAGTTCCTTCTAAGGAACTGTGGGCAACAAATGCCTCAACTGCTGCAACTCCGGCAGCCATGGTAGCGTCAGCGCCCACCTCTGAGCTGAGCCCAGTGCTGGTGGTCCCTGGCACTACTTCATGTGTTGAGACATGAGTTTCCTCATGTTCCTGAGGGATCTCAGAAGAGAGGGGATCAACCTCAGAAGTTGGTTCAAGTAAGGCTTCCTCATGTTGTAGTTGTTGTTCTGGTTGCATCTGAGCAGCTTCTGGAGTCTCAGAAGGTTGATCCAGTTCCTTCTGGACATCAAGCATCGTCTGAGCCAATGACTCAGCATTTACAGTAGCAGCCTCAGTTGTGGTTGTCTCAGAAAGTTCCACATAGAAACCTCAGATGGCTTCTTCTGGGGCTCTTTCTTGGAGCTTCCAGCATCTGGAGTGCGATGCTCAATGCGGAAGCTTGCCGCATCTCCTTCCTCAGAAGAGGAATCAGCAACATTTCCTCCATGCCCCTGAACGTCTTCTCTGGGAGAGAGACATTCCCAGAGGGGAGAGTGATGAGATGCTTCTGCTTCTTCTTCAACAGCAGCAGCAGCAGTAGTGGTGGTAGTGGCAGCAGCAGCAGCAACTGCGACAATTTCTTTACCCGTCGGCTTCGCGGGCTCTGTTTCTTAGTGGTTTTTATCCCACTCCTCTGTGAGACTTTCCCTGATAGTTCAAGGAATGCAGGAGTTTAGTTTTAAATTTTGTGCGTTTTAGACCAGAAACAGAATCAGAAACAGGAATTGAAGTAGAGGAAGATTTAAGAAAGGAAGGTGAGTTTTAGAGTAAGCTTTACCAAACGACCACGTTTCTTTTTCCCTCTGGTGGCACGTCTGGGACTTGGAGAGTTGAGGTGTTTTCCTCTTTCTGGTCATGGGTTGCTCAGACGTTGTTTCTTCTGAGTCTGTAGCAGCCTCAACAACCTCAGGTTCCTTTTGAGGAGTCTTCTGAGCTTCTTCAGAAGCCATACGCCTTGTCACCCTTGTTGGAGAAGGATGAGTCACCTTTGCTTCTTCTTCTTCTTTTCTGAAGGATCAGAAACCTTTTCCTTTCCTTTTTCAGCCTTAGAGGGCTGGTTGGGACCAGCAGCTCCCTTAGAAGGCTTTGCTTCCTCCTTCTTCTTCTTGATGTTGTTGAAAGTGACCATCGTGAATTTGCTGTGATGAAGACATACTCGTAGTCTTCAAGTGGGAAGGAGAGATGGTTGAGAATTTGGTCAGAAGGCTTCCGTAAGGTAGACTTGTGAGAGTCCTCTTAGGATGAGCTTGGTGCATCATGTAGTTGAGCATCATCCTTCCAAAGTCTACTCTTTCCTTCTTCAGCAGGTGGTACAGTAGGCATGCATCCATGGTGGTGACGTTCTCCATGTCTCCAATCCGAGGGAGAAGGGTATGCTGGATAACTGAGAAGATGATTCTGGCTTCTTGCGTGAGATGAGGCACCTTCACGCCCTTGAGTGGTAGACTGTTGCTACCAGTTAGAAGTGTTACCACTTCTTCTTCTGAGTCATCTACCTCCTTGACCCATTCTGGGTCGTCGGCGATGACAGCACCACCATTCAAGGTCTTGAAAATTTTGTTGATGTCAGAGGAGGAGAAGCGGATCTTTTGATCAGCAATCGTGCTCTTGACCCTTTGTTGGTGAACCTTTCGATTTGCGAGTAGAAGGCCCTTACTACATTTGGTAGCATACATCCTCGGAGCTCATCATAGCTGGCCATCCAGGTTGCTTCAGAAAAGTGAGCTGAAGTTCGTCCACCTGGTTGTAGACATTGAGAGGCAATACCCTTCCATGGCTAGATTCCGTGGGAGATAGGTCTTGTGAAATAGGGATTGCATTTTCTCATCCTCGTAGAGGATGTCTTCTGAAACCTCATTAAGGTTTTTCTCATAATCCCTTAATTTCTCCAGAGGAGGCCATTTTAAAAAAAAGTTTAAGTTTGGAATGAGATGAGGGGAGATAGAGAAGGACAAGTGAGTAGAGAATAGCAGAGAGAGAGAGAGATGGAATATGAAACAGATGAAGATTGGAAAGCGAGGAGAGGATTTGGTAGAGTTTTGGTATGTTTTAAGCGCAAAGTGCTCAACTGGAACAATGCCTTGAGTATTTTATAGAACTGGCTTGTAACTAGCCGTTTCTGACGCTTGTCCCAAAAGTTACCGTTGGTAACTTGTTCTCGGAAGGTACCCTTCTGAGGAAGTGGTCCTTCTGAGGGATGCTCCTTCTGAGAAATGTTTCAGAAGATCTCCTTCTGAGGATGAGTCTTCTGAGAACAAATTTTCTCAGATAGAGTTTTCTGTGTTTATCCTACTTCTAGCTCAGAAGCTTAGTTCTATTTTGTTGTCTCAGAGTCTAAACTAGGACTAAAGGGGGTTTCTAAGAAGAAAAATTCTAATTTCAAAGTACTTAGAAACGTCTTAACTTAAGAAGTCCTTTCAGAACATTGAAACGATCCTCGGGTAAAGGCTTTGTAAATATATCTGAGATTTGATCCTCAGTATTGACAAATTTGGGTTCAATGTCGCCTTTTTGCACATGATCCCGAATAAAATGATGTTTTATATCAATGTGCTTAGATCGAGAATGCTGAATAGGATTCTTACCTAAGTTGATATCACTTGTATTATCACAAAGGATAGGAATTTTGGTGTACCTTAATTGATAATCAAGTAGCTGATTCTTAATCCAGAGCATCTGAGAACAACAGTTCGCAGCAGACACGTATTCAGCTTCAGCAGTTGATAGGGCGATCGTATTTTGCTTCTTGCAAGACCAAGTGATCAAGCATTTTCCAAAGAAGCAGCAGCAGCCACTTGTGCTTTTGCAATCGATCCTATCTCCAGCGTAGTCAGCATCACAATATCTGTAAGCTCCAGAACCCTTCTGAGAGAATTAGGCATAATTCTCTTAGAGTTATGAAGGTTTTAATGATAACAAGGTAAGCCATAAGCATAAAATTTTACTTAAGGTTGTGCTAATATGTGCGCTAAGTGTCTCAGAAAGCTTTAAATTATTGCAATACCATGAGCAAAGACCAAGACAAAACATCAAGTAGCCTCGAGATCAATTGATAAAATCATAGCGCCAAAGATATCAGAAAGGATGTCTCAGAAGCGCAGAAGGTGAAAACATGTTTCTGAGGAAAGAACACTGTCGCCTCAGAAGGGTCTCAGAAGACCTTGCGACTAAGTAGTTCTCAGAAGGGTCTTCCCTCAGAAGGTTCGCCTCAGAAGTCCGTACAACTCTCAGAAAGTTGGACTCAGAAGCAACCAAGTTTCTGGACTCAAGGGACCGCAAGAAGTCTCAGAAAGCTCGCTACAACTAGCTAAGGAAGTGGGAACACGCGCACTGTGCAGTTCTGGAAAGTTCCTCATTTCGCGCTGACTGTAGCAGGGAGCCGTTCTGAAAACGACACAGCCACATAAGCAAAGTGAAAGCCTCTGATTTCGCGGCTCTTTAATGCCTATATATATGAGTTCAATTCCAGAGCAATACGACGAAAACTCTTGTGCAAAAAACTCTTGATTAAACGTGCAAAAACTCTGCTGAATTGAAAATCATCTGCGAAAACTTAGAACTTTCTCAGAAAGACAATTTTACGGAATTGTTCTTTCAACTTTGCGAAAATCTTCTAGTTCTGTATTGGTGTAAATTCTTACAATTGTAAGTTAAATCTAGAAGTCTACTAAGGGTCAAATTAAGTTTGTAACTTAATCTTAGTAGTTGGTTTTCAAAGCAAAAACAACTTTCCGAAAAACGCTAAGTCCTTCGCTGTTTGAAGGCAGTTTAAGTCCTCGAAGTGTTTTTGAGGCAAAGTTTAAGTCCTTAAGTGTTTAAGGCAAAGAAGTGCTCAGTGTGAGGCAAGGAAGTCCTTAAGTGATTAAGGCAAAGAAGTCCTCTAGTGTTGGAGGCAAGGAAGTCCTCTAGTGTGAGGCAAGGAAATCCACTTCGGGTTGTGAAGTGGTGGAAGTCCTTTACTTGGTAAAGGCAGTATTGTTTGGGAAGGCACTTTAAGAAGAATATCCAAGAACTCTCTACTGAAGGTTGAGGACTGGAGTAGGTTGGTTATAACCGAACCAGTATAAAATTCTTTGTGTTAAGCTTTTCTCCCTAACTCTTTAATTGCATAAATCTTTGAGGAAAACTTTGCCACGATTTTAATTAAGAAGTCTCGTAAAAACTTTATTGATTAAGATCAGAAAGCGTTTAAGAAATTCTAACGTAAAGTCATTCTCTTAAAATTGCTCAGAAAGGAACTTTCTCAAAAAGACTAAGTTCTCAGAAACTTAATCTTCTCAAAAAGTAATTTCCGCTGCAAACTCTTAATTCTACCTTCCGAGTAAAAACAGCTTTCTAAGTAAAAGTTTTAAGAAGTAATTTTTAAAACTTGCACGATTCAACCCCCCTTCTCGTGCACACATACACTTTGAATATCCTACAACATCAGAAGAACAACCTTTCTCGTACCAAAGACCAAGATTAGTAGTTCCACTTAAATATCGTAAAATTCGTTTAACTGCAGTTAAATGTGATTGCTTAGGCTTAGACTGGAATCTGGCACAGATCCCAACACTAAGTTGAATATCTGGTCTGGAGGCAGTTAAGTAGAGAAGTGAGCCAATCATCCCTCGATAGTTGCTTTCTGAAACTTTCTCACCATCTTCATCCAAGTCAATTACTTGAGAGGGATGCATGGGAGTGCTCATGGGTTTGGCCTTATCCATCAGAAACTTCCTCAGAAGTTCTTTGGTATACTTCTCTTGGTGGATAACAGTCCCTTCTGACTCTTGCTTGATTTGCAATCCTAGGAAGAATTTTAATTCTCCCATCATGCTCATCTCGAATTCACCTTGCATAAGCTTGGAGAATTCTTTGCAAAGGCATTCATTGGTTGCGCCAAATATTATGTCATCAACATAAATCTGGACAATCAAGAAGCCAGAGTCTTCTGAGAGTGTAAAGAGAGTTGTGTCCACTTTCCCTCTTGAGAATCTGTTTTAAGCAGGAAGGAGCTCAATCTATCGTACCAAGCTCTGGGAGCTTGTTTCAGACCATAGAGAGCCTTCGTCAGCTTAAATACGTGATCAGGGAATGCATCATTCACAAAACCAGGAGGTTGTTTTACATAAACTTCCTCAGAAAGGTATCCATTTAAGAAGGCAGACTTGACGTCCATTTGATAGAGTTTGAAACCTTTGTGTGCAGCAAAAGCTAGCAACATTCTGATAGCTTCCAATCTTGCGACTGGAGCAAAAGTTTCATCGTAGTCTATCCCTTCTTGTTGGTTGTACCCTTGAGCAACCAATCTGGCCTTGTTTCTCACGACTTGACCATTTTCATCAAGTTTGTTTCGAAACACCCATTTAGTTCCAATGACACTCTTGCCTTTGGGCTTCTGAGTTAGTTTCCAAACTTGATTTCTCTCGAATTAGTCAAGTTCATCCTGCATGGCATTTACCCAGCTAGGATCATCTAACGCCTCTTCTATGGAGTCTGGTTCAAGTTCAGAAACCATAGCAAGATTTGTGTAGTTCCTTCTGGTTCTTACGCCACGTTATGGATTACCCAAGACTTCATTCTGAGAGACGTTCTTCAAGTCTCTTGAGCCTCTAATCCCTTTAGGAGTAGGGTTCTGAGAAGGAGACACAAAAGGTTCTCTTTCTGAGTCATCAGAGGCTTGACCTTCTGAGAATCTAAATTCCATTGCATTTGGAGAAGTAGATTCTCTAGGTTCTGGAGCTTCGATGATGCTACTAGATTTTTCTTTAGATAGAGATGGTTGTTCCATGGGTTGGAAGTCAGTCTCATCATCTATAAGAATTTTCTTTTTGGCTTTCTCAGAAGAGATGTTGAGTTTTTCAAACTCATCTTCTAAGTCTGCATCTTTCTGAGACATGTCCTTACTAAGTTCTTTGAACTTAATATGGATTGTCTCTTCAACACATTTACTCCTTTTGTTATATACTCTGTAAGCTTTAGAGACTGAGGAGTATCCTAGGAAGCATCCATCATCGGACTTAGGATCAAACTTAGAGAGTTTGTCCTTTGTGTTGAGAATAAAACAAGAAGAACCAAATACATGGAAATAAGAAATGTTTGGTATTTTATTCTTCCATAGCTTGTAAGGAGTCTTTTTCAGAATTGGTCTCAGAAAGACTCGATTCTGAAGGTAGCATGAAGTGTTAACTGCTTCAGCCCAGAAACCTTTTGAAAGTCCGCTTTCTTAGAGCATTGTTCTTGCCATCTCTTGAAGGCTTCGATTCTTTCTCTCAGCTACTCCATTTTGTTGAGGAGTTCTGGGAGATGAGAATTCGTGAGCAATGCCCAGATTTTCACAAAACTTTTCGAAAGCATGATTCTCAAATTCACCACCATGATCTGATCTAATGACATGAATGTGCGAATCCTTTTCAGTTGAAACTCTTTTCGCAAATGCTTTGAACTTCTCAAAAGTTTCTTCCTTAGAAGCTAGAAAGAAAATCCAAGTGAATCTGGAGTAATCATCCACTATGACAAGACCATAGCGTTTTCCAGAGAGGGAAGCCGTTCTGGTTGGTCCAAAGAGATCCATGTGGAGCAGTTCCAGTGGTTTCTGAGTAGAAATACCCCTTTTACTGGGAAAGGAAGCCTTGGTCTGTTTCCCTCTTTCACAGAAGTCGCAGGTTGCATCATTCTGATACTTAATGCTGGGAAGGCCCTTTACAAGTCCTTTCTGAGAGAGTTCAGAAAGAAGTCTCATATGGGCATGACCAAGTTTCTTATGCCATAGCCATTTGTCTTCTTGGACAGAGACAAGGCACTCCACGTTTTGATCCTTTAGATCATCCAGATGGATAACATAGATGTTACCAACACGTTTTCCTTCCAGAACGATCTTGTCATTTGTGAGATTAATCACATGACAATACTTGGCATAAAACTCAACCTTTAAGCCTTTGTCACAAAATTGACTAATGCTTAATAGATTGTGAGTTAAGCCATCGACCAAAAGTACATCTGAGATTTGATGAGAGGAATCCTTACCAACATCTCCTATTGCAGTGACTCCTCCCTTAGCACCATCACCGAATCGCACTGTTCCGCCTTTCTTGGGCTTGAGACTTCTGAACCAGTGCTTGCTTCCAGTCATGTGCCTCGAGCAGCCACTGTCAAGGTACCACTGCTCATCGTGGTGGTGGAGCAGCGCTTGATGATGTACCTGCAGTCACAAAGTTAACAGATTTAGGTACCCATTCTTTGTTGGGTCCTTGCTTGTTAGCTTTCTTGGACTTTTGCCTTCTTTTCTTAGAAGGGTCATGGTTTTGAGAGTCAGAGACCTTTTGTTTGCCCTTTTCAGAAGCACTTTCTTTCTGAGAAGTTTTACCCTTCTGAGAGGGGTTAGTCTTCTTAGAAGGCTTTGCTTTCTGAGTTTTCTTTAGAGCCTTCTGAGGCTTAGAGATTTTTCCTTTTTCCAACATAGGACATTCTTCTGAACCATGGCCACTTTTAAAACATGCGATGCACGTGCGAGGTGATTTAGTTAAAGATGGATCAATATCGTTTGGTTCGAAGATTTCTTCATAACCAAGTCCACTCTTATCCTTGTAAGGTCTTTGACCACCAAGCAAGAGTGTCATCATTTTTTCACCCTTGACCATCTTAACTAAGTCAGAAGTGAGAAGCTCATTTGTCTTTTGTAATTCTATCAAAGCCAGTTCGGCTTTTTCAACAGTTACAGAAGACATTGTTTCTAAAGCTTGATAGAGGTTGTGACTTTCAAGATATCTATTTTTGAAGTCATCTCTTTCAAGCCTTAGGTTCTCTACTTCTTGAATTAGTCTAGCATTTTCAGCTTCTAAGTGTTTAAAAGACTTTCTTAGTTTGCTGAAATTGTTAGCTAATTCGTTTGAGTCTCTCAGAAGCTCTTCATAGAGTTCTGAGATCTCATTGTATGAGTATGAGAGAGGAGGAGAGTTTGGTACCTCTTCTGACTCAGATTCTGTTTCCAGAATATAGTCAGTACCGGCCATGAAGCAGACATTAGCTTCCTCTTCACTTGCTGACTCAGAGCCTTCCTCTTCTGAGTCACTCCATGTAGCAGCCATTGCCTTCTTCTTCTTCTTGGGAATGAACTTCTTCTTTCCCTTGTTCTGAGGGCACTCCGTTCTGAAGTGGCCCTTTTCTCCACAGCCGAAACATGTGGCATCAGAAGGTTTTGACTTTCCTTTTCTAGGGGTGATCTCTTTGTCTTTGCTTGGTCTTCTCTTCCAAGCTTTCTTCATTTTCCTTACTAGAAGAGAGATGTCATCTTCATCGGAATCTGAGTTTTGATCGTTTTCAGACTCAGATATTTCTTCAGCCTTTAGGGCTTTTGAAGTCTTTTTGATCTGACTTTTCAGAGCCAGAGCTTTCTGAGGTCTTGAGGATGAAGATGGTCCTCCAAGCAGTCCTTCAAGCTCAATCTCGTGAGTTCTGAGTGAGCCAAACAATACATCTAAACCCAGCTGGTTTAGATCCTTTGCTTCTTGGATCGCTGTCACCTTTGGGCGCCACTTGGCAGAGAGGCTTCTGAGAATTTTCCTCACCATCTCAGCGTTGTAGTAGGTCTTTCCCAAGACCTTTAGCTGATTTATGATGTGGAGAAACCTTATTGACATGTTGTCAATGGTTTCCTCAGGTTGCATGCAGAAGGACTCGTACTTATGTACGAGCATTGATACCTTGGTTTCCTTGACTTCATCATTTCCTTCATGCAGCATGTGTAATCTCT
>CM024271.1:15934566-16145662 GCA_013621005.1 Aeschynomene evenia
GGAGACATGGGGAACGTTACCACCATGGATGCCTGCCTGCTGTACCATCTACTGAAGAAGGAAAGTAGATTTTGGGAGGATGGTGCTCAACTACATGATGCACCAGGCTCATCCAAAAAGGGCTCTCACAAGTCTACCTTACGGTAGCCTTCTGACCAGAATCCTAAACCATTTCTCCTTCCCACTTGAAGACTATGAATACGTCTTCAACCACAGCAAGTTCCATGGTCACCTTCAAAACACATCAAGAAGAAAAAGGTACCAGACACGGGGGCACCTAAGAAGAAGGAGGAAGCAAAGTCCTCTAAGGGAGCTGTTGGTCTCATCCAGCCGTCTAAGGCTGAGAAAGGAAAGGAAAAGGTTTCCGATCCTCCAGAAAAGAAGAAGAAGAAGCAAAAGGTGACTCATCCTTCTCCAACAAGGGTGACACGGAGTATGGCTTCTGAGGAAGCTCAGAAGACTCCTCAGAAGGCTCCTACGATTGTTGAGGCTGCTGAAGACTCAGAAGAAACAACATCTGAGCAACCCATGACCAGAAAAAGGAAAGCACCTCCCACTCTTCAAGTCCCAGACGTGCCACCAGAAGGGAAAAAGAAACGTGGTCGTTTGGTAAAAGCTAACTCTAAAAATCCACCTTCATTTCTTCACTCTTCTTCTACTTCAATTCCTATTTCTGATTCTGTTGATGGTTTTAAACCCACCAAATTTAAAACTAAACTCCTACATTCCTTGAAATATCAGGGAAAAACTCACAAAGGAGTGGGGATAAAAACCACCAAGAAACAGAGCCCGCCAACGACGACGGGTAAAGAAATTGTAGCAGTTACTGCTACTACTGCCACCACCGCTGCTGCTACTACTGCTGCTGTTGAAGAAGAAGCAGAAGCTTCTCATCACTCCTCCCCATCTGGACATGTCTCCCCCACCAGAGAAGACATTCAGGGGCTTGGAGGAAATGTCGCTGATTCCTCTTCCGAGGAAGAAGATGCGGCACGCTTTCGCATTGAGCATCGCACTCCAGATGCTGGAAGCTCCAAGAAAGAGGCCCAGAAGAAGCCCTCTGCGGTTTCTATGGTGGAACTTTCTGAAGCAACCACAACTGAAGTTGCCACTGTGAATGCTGAGTCATTGGCTCAGACGATGAGTGAAGTTCAGAAGGCGCTGGATCATCCTTCTGAGACTCCAGAAGCTGCTCAGATGCAACAACAACAACAACTACAGCATGAGGAAAGCTTAATTGAACCAACTTCTGAGGTTGGTCTCCTCTCTTCTGAGATCCCTTTGGAACATGAGGAAACTCATGTCTCAACACATGACGTAGTGCCAGGGACCACCAGCACTGGGCTCAGCTCAGAGGTGGGCGCTGACGCTACCATGGCTGCCGGAGTTGCAGCAGTTGAGGCATTTGTTGCCCACAGTTCCTTAGAAGGAACTCTTTCTGAGAAGGACTCTCAGAAGGAACCAGAGGTTCCTCCTCAAGATATAACAGAGGTTCCTCCTACATCCTTTGATCAACAAGGTCCCTCTTTCTCCATCACGGACTCAATGATTGGTTCCGGCTTCCAGCTGGGAAGGATGGTAGTCACTCCACCCTCTGTGCACTTTCGGCCTTTCTTTGGTCGAATTGAGAAGTTGAAGAGCAATGAAGCCATGCATAGCCAGATCTCAACCTTCAACCTCTCCGATGATGCTCAGACTTCTGGTGCAATGGAGCAACCATCAGCTAGGCAACCCTCTGATCTAGACCTTGCTCTAGTTGCTGAGGATACTCAAAGGCAGCCTTCGATTGAACTTGCTGCTATTGAAGGTAAAGCTGTCCAAGAAGAAGACCCTCCTGAATATCAAACAAGGGATATAATCGATGAAGTACTTGAGGCTGAAGTCTCTCGTCCTCCTTCATCTCAACCCTCCTCTTCTCAACAGCCTTCCACTGCCTCTGACCTTCCTCCAGAATGCGCTCAGAATGCGACTCAGAGTGAGATTCTAATGGAGATATGCCAGCTGCTACGCTATATTGCCAGAAGGCAGTAGTTCTAAGTCAATGATGGCGTTTATATCTTAGCCACCCTTTTTGATGAAACAAAGGGGGAGTAGATAAATGATAAAATTTTTGCACATTGGCTATTATTGTAAACACTAGGCTAGAACTTAGGGGGAGCAACAATTTAGGGGGAGCCAAATCTTTTGTATCTTTACAAAACCATAAATGAAAAATCATTTCTTTGGCATCTCATGTTTTACCTATCTTATGTCTAGCTTTTATTATTATTTTTTTGGCATCTCTTGATTTACTTAGCTTGGTATTTCTGAATCTCATACATACATTTATCATGAAATACATGCTATGAAATAGATAATCTCAAACAGTAATCATACAATGCATACTTGAACTGTTGATTATCTCAGCCTTCTAAGAAAATAACGAAGCCTTCTCTCAGAAAGCTAAATTAGTTTCTAAGAAAGCAAAAGTGAATTCTGAATAAGTTATGAACTTACTCAGAAACACTTCTGAACTTAAGCAAAATTATTATCTTAAGACTTAAGTTGTTATCATCAAAAAGGGGGAGATTGTAAGCTCCAGAACCTTTCTGAAGAGAATTAAGCATAATTCTCTCAGAATCATGAAAGTTTTAATGATAACAAGGTAAGCCATAAGTATAAAATTTTACTTAAGGTTTTGCTAATATGTGCGCTAAGTGTCTCAGAAAGTTATAAATTATTGCAATGCCATGAGCAAAGATCTAGACAAAACATCAAGTAACCTCGAGATAAATTGATAAAATCATAGCGCCAAAGATGTCAGAAAGGATATCTCAGAAGCGCAGAAGGTGAAAACATGTTTCTGAGGAAAGAACACTGTCGCCTCAGAAGGGTCTCAGAAGACCTCGCGACTAGTAGTTCTCAGAAGGATCTTCCCTCAGAAGGTTAGCCTCAGAAGTCCGTACAACTCTTAGAAGGTTGGACTCAGAAGCAACCAAGTGTCTGGACTCAAGGAAGTGCAAACAGACTCAGAAAGCTCGCTACAACTAGCCAAGGAAGTGGGAACACGCGCACTGTGCAGTTCTGAAAAGTTCCTCATTTTGCGCTGACTGTAGCAGGGAGCCGTTCTGAAAAGGACACAGCCACATAAGCAAAGTGAAAGCCTCTAATTTCGCGGCTCTTTGATGCCTATATATATGAGTTCAATTCCAGAGCAATGTGACAAAACCTTTGCACAAAAACTCTTGATAAAACGTGCCAAAACTCTGTTGAATTGAAAATCATTTTGCGAAAACTTAGAACTTTCTCAGAAAGACAATTTTTACGAAATTGCTTTTCTAACTTTGCAAAATCTTCTAGTTCTGAATTGGTGTAAATTCTTACATTTGTAAGTTAATTCTAGAAGTCTACTAAGTGTAAAAACTAGGTTTGTAACTTAGTCTTGGTAGTTGTTTTCGATCAAAACAAACTTTCTGAAAAACGCTAAGTCCTTCGTTGTTTGAAGGCAGTTTCAAGTCCTCTAGTGTTTGAGGCAAGGAAGTCCTTAATTGTTTAAGGCAAGGAAGTCCTCTAGTGTGAGGCAAGGAAGTCCTTAATTGTTTAAGGCAAGGAAGTCCTCTAGTGTGAGGCAAGGAAGCCCTTAATTGTTTAAGGCAAGGAAGTCCTCTAGTGTGAGGCAAGGAAGTCCTTAATTGTTTAAGGCAAGGAAGTCCTCTAGTGTGAGGCAAGGAAATCCACTTCGGATTGTGAAGTGGTGGAAGTCCTTTACGTGGTAAAGGCAGTGTTGTTTGGGAAGGCACATTAAGAAGAATATCTAAGAACTCTCAACTAAAGGTTGAGGACTGGAGTAGGTTGGTTATAACCGAACCAGTATAAAATCCCTTGTGTTAAGCTTTTCTCCCTAACTCATTACGTATCCAAATCTTTGAGAAAAACTCTATCACAACTTTAATCAAGAGGTCTCTTGAAGACCTTATTGATCAAAATCAGAAAGCTTTTAAGAAACTCAAACCTTAAGTCGTTTTCTTAAAAATCTCTCAGAAAGGAACTTTCTTAGAAAGACTAAGTTCTCAGAAACTTAATCTTCTCAGAAAGCATTTTCCGCTGCAAACTCTTAATCATACCTTCTGAGTAAAAACAGCTTTCTAAGTAAAAGTTTTAACAAGCAATTTTAAAACTTGCACGATTCAACCCCCCCCCTTCTCGTGCACACATACACTTTCAAAAATAACCCTCCCCAATCAAATAAAATAACCCATATAACTCAGTAAATTGTTAAATGCATGCTAGTGTTGTATAAACCATTACAATGTGCATATATGCGAAGTTGTTGCAAAACCCATAACTTTTGTACGCTGATAAAAGATAGGGATACAATTTATTATTTTGTGATGAATAAACATATTAAATTTTAGAAAAAACAAATACAGTTCAAAAATCTACGTTACCCGGGGCCTATCTTCATCAATTTGCACCTCGCGGTCAGCCTCTCTGCTCTTGGATCTCGTTTCTCTATCGGTGGAGGGTTGTTGTTGTGATCTCCGTGTATGCCTTGTCATATCTGAGGTTTTTGTTAGTGTTGTAATCAGTATATCTTCATAAAAATTAAGCGTATAGTTATCTGTTTATGTTAAAAACCCATAAAATGTGTTTAAAATAAATCATTCATAATTTAAAAACACATATAAACGATGTAAGATAACACATACATAAGGATTATCTAGAAAAATCTGTGTCAGTATGTTAAATAACCAATGATATTTCGTAAAATAACCCATAGAAAACGTCATGAGCGAAACAACAAAAAAGATACCATAGAATGCAATACACAAATAACAAAATAACAAAAAGACATCTCATAGAATGTAATATACAAAACCCATAGAATGTAGTAAAAATAACCCATTCCCGACCAAAAGACAGTAGAAAAATGATACCCATTGTATGCGTGGGGATAATAACCCGTTGTATAACCATCAAATAACCCATAGAATGTGTCACAATAACTCATAGAATGTATAATACAAATTTGCAAAACACATAACCGAAACAAAAAAAATACCCACGACGACATTTTCAGCAATTTGAATAAAACAAAAAAAAACTAACAGAAACATTTCAAAAGGAAAATATATAACAACATATTAAGGCAACAATGAGTTAAAAAAGTTAAAAAAAAAAAAACCAGCAAAAACGCACATACAACAGTTTGTTTTTTGAGAGCCAAAATGTAGTGAAAAAATCCCTAGAAACACATTCAATCATTATGAAAAAAAAATCCATAGAAACACAAATAACCCTGAAAAAATTGCTTTTTTACGTTCAAGAACAATTGGATGCCTGAAAAAATATAGAGGAGAACGCTATTGAACGGCAGGGGGAAGGGGGAAAAGGTCGATGAATAGTGGATAATACACTCGGTATTACAAAAGAAAGAAAAGAGGTGAGCCAATGAACAGCTCAAGACCCATACCTTTTTCGCGAACGGGTTGCGATGGACAGTGACAATGATGGAGTCGAGGGGGTTGAGGACGAGTTCGGCGGTTCAATGGTCGGAGCGCGAGAGAACTTGAGAAGGCACTGGTTCTCGGACGGAAGAGAGAGACAGTGAGCACTGGTGATGGGGTGTGTTGGAAGTTGTTGCAAAGTATACAAAAGGTCTCCTCTTTTTAGTTTTTGTGTGAAAATAGCGCGTGTGGCAACATCATGGGTTGGGAGAGTTAGGGACAGTTTCTTAGTTTCTTTGAGAAAGTCACTACCGCGGGCCCCACATGTGAAAAGTGGTTTGGTGGCTGGTAGTGACTGATACTAGAGTGTACATATAGCACTATTGTTTCTTCTTAATCTTTGAGTTGATACCATGGAATTGTTAGATATAATTAGAGTTAGTAGTTTGTTGTATGAGATATCCTATATATATGAATACTCTTCACATCTATTGTAACTATTCTATCTCATTCTATTCCATTTTCACATTTTTCCATCTCTCTTCTTCTTGATCTTTCTCTTGGTACCATGGATTTTCACATGGTATCAGAGCCAAAGATCCTACTTAATTATTATTGCTTTCGCTGCATTTCTAAGTTCCAAGAATTCATCTCCATTTTTTTTTCTTGGAATTTCTTCTCATATTTTCACTTTTCCGCTGCATCTTTGATGTTCTATGCAGCTCCAAGAACTCCTGAATGTTAATTATTATCACATTTCTTGCACTTTTTCTTCATTCTTTTGAGTTATAAGACAACCATATGCAGTCATTCTTTCTATTAATCTTGCATTATTTTCACCCAGACCATGAAAAGCTCAAGTACAATCCACCCGTTTCATTCCTTTCTCATCCAATTCATCCAAAAACAAAAAAAATCCTAGAATCCCACCAATGGAAGGAATTACATCTCTCTTTTAGAACCACATGCAAAGCCTGTTAAGAAGCCTACTACTCTAGAATCATCGTGGATGAAGCCCCTAGCAATAATCAATGGTCATGATGTCCTTTCCAGTACCTTGGAATTGAATAGTTACGTTCTCCAGTTCAAGAGTTAGGTGGAAATTATTAATGAATCCAAGCATAAAGCAACATGTTGAAGCTGCTCGTGCTCTGTTCCTTCTCTGTCCAAGAAATCCATCTTCTTTTCAAGTTTCTGATATGGTTCTCTATTACTTTGTCTTAGCAACTCAAGTTCTTTATTCCTCATTTATCCCACTTCAAGAAATTGTTCTCGTTCAAAATTTGCTCATGATTCAGATGATTTTAGCTGATTCATTTGGTTAAACTTGGTTGAAGATTGTTTGATTTCTCTGATTTGGCTCAAGATTTGGTTATTGGTATTAGAGATTCAAGTTTTGTGTTTGGGAATTTGTTGATATTGTGCTTCTATGTTCAAACCCTTAACATATAATTTGAGATCTTAGATTGTGTGTTTAACCCTTGTCTTGGCTTACTCGATTGAGTTGGCTAATTCTTGGGCATATGTTTATGTATTAGTTGATTAATTGATGCATGGCATATTAGGAATTGGTAATGAGTAATTAATTGGCTGATTAGTCTCTTTAATTAGATTAATGTGATTGGCTTTAATAATTGTTGAGAGTGGAACTAAAGGTGAGATCTCACTAATTAATCCCATTCTAGGCAATTAATCATTAGAATCACAACAAATGAGTTAGATCTAACTCCGGCGTAATTAATCAACTCATGCATTCTTTTGTAGCCAATGATTGACACCCTAATGAATGTTCCACCCCCATAAACCGCTGCTTTTATTTTTATTATTTTTTTTCCAATTTAATTAACTTGCACACAAAAACCCCCAAACTGTGACAAACCCATCATACAACTAGTCTTGTGTATTACTCTCTTAGCCATTCCTTGGGGGAGACAACCCACCAAATTTTAATTTCTGCACTTAGATACCTGCCTCTTTAGTATTTTCTTCTTTTATCTAACACTTGCTTCCAGATACTTACTTAGCCAATTGGAGAACCAATCGCAATGCTGCTGTCATGAAAAAAAAAAACTGCAGCAGATCGCGCTCTAGCGCCCCTGTCGCGCTCTGGCGTACGTGCAGACACGGCCTTGGCGCTCCAGCGCGCGTATCCCGCTCGGGCGGCCTTGGAGCTGAGTCCTCCGTAGGTCTTTTCTATACCCTTCTCTTTGTTCTTTATTTTGATTAACACTGAGGACGGTGTCTCATTCAAGTGTGGGGAGGGTGTAGATAAAATTGGCTTTTGTAAGATATGGCATGCCTAACTCTTTTTCTTTTCTTTTCTTTTCCTTTATTTTATTTCATTTCATGTATTTTTAGGTAGATGATAGGGTAGTTTTCTTTATAGCACCTTTTGGTTTGAATTACTCTGCCCTTTTAATTTAACTCTGAAATGTTGGCATGATAAATCTAATATGAGTTTGAATTGTTTGTGTTATCTCTGTTGGTTGGTTGGATTACCTGTGAGATTTGAGCTTTAAATGTGATTACATGTATCAACTAATCACTTTCTTTCTGTGAGCACACACACATTTGTATTTGTTATTCCTGAATTTGCTTGATTCTTGTTTTGCATTTTATACATGTTGCATGTGATTGAGGCATAAATTTGTTTTTACATTTAAAAGCCACTTAGCCAAATAGCCAACCCATACACAATTCCCATTTGTTTGTAGCCAATTTGGGCCTTTATCCCTTTTTTGTTACTAAGCTCATTACAAGCCAAAAGACAAAAAAACAATGAAAAATCCCCTCTAAGAAACTAGGAAGACATGGTTTGATTATTGGGCAAGGGTCTTAAGTGTGGGGAAATTGGGTTAAATTGAGCACTGGTATAGAGTGCAAAATATTGGGATATGTTGTAAGGGTAGCTTTTGTACATAAGTGGTTCGTTGTTATTTTCTTTTCCACCTCATTTTTAATTGCCAAAGGAATTGAGATGAGGTATCAAAAAAAAAATCGAAAAATACTGAAAAAATCAAGAAAAAAAATGTGAATTCCTGCAAATAAAGGTTGTTGGGTTCCTGGGAATTAATGTGAAAATATTTGGGAACATTGGGAATGATAATTGTAAGAGTTTATGGGTTATTAATCTTGGGTATTTCTATTCTATCCATCTCTTCTCTCTCCATCTTTTCTGTAGAAATAGAAGTTATCTAGGATTGATCAAACCATGAAGTCTTAGTTTTTTGGAAATTAAGTCCACTTCCCATATATGCCATACCTGTCCCAAGCCCCGTTACAACCCTGAAAAGACCTCTTGATGCACCATGTTTGTAAAAATTGCAATGTTAGGAGTATAGCAAATTTATGGAATGTAAATACTTGTGTGAATTATTCAAATTGAGTGCTAAGCCAAAACACTGAGTGATTGAGAGAGAAACACACTGGTGAGGGCCAACTCAACCAACTTTGCATAACATGAATTGATTCTCCTAATCATAAACTTTTCTTGATGCCAACTGATAACATGTCAAGGGTATTGTATAAATCTGACCAAGGTGTGCTGTTTTGAATAACTTGTTATCATCTGTAGATTTTATTTTCTTTTAGGACTTAGCTTAGGTGTTAGACGTGTTAGCCAATACTCTGAGAGATGCTTGGAATCATTGCTTTTGCATGAGGACATGCAATTGTTCAAGTGTGGGGATATTTGATAACGCGGTTTTTACCAATATTTTATGCCCTTAATTTGGATGGTTGTATGCAATTCTTTCCTCTATTTTGGCCTTTTATTGTATTTAATATAATTTGGAATTAATCTGAGCTTAATAGAAATAAAGGCTAAAATAACAAGTTTTATGATGTTTTTACAATTCAAGGATGACCTTTGCACTTGATCTTGGATATTTCGTATTTTTAGTGCAGGTCACAGGTATTATTGGAGCTGTAGACATCAGGAACTGAGCAAGAAGCGGAGCAGTGGAATTCAGAGCAAACATCGAGCGCTCCAGCGCCTGTAGCGCGCCCCAGCGCGCGTGGCTCACTTAAACCAGTCACGTGCACAACGCTGGCGCTCCAGCGCCCGTAGCGCGCCCCAGCGCCGCGCCGCAACTCTGTCACAGCAGAAACCCTATCTGCACGAGTTGGAGGCCCAATTAGCTAGGGTTTGGAGGCTGCTCACTCTATTTAAAGAAGGCTAATGCATCAGAAACACAACACTTCTTCAACCACTTATTTTCTTTTCCTAGTTAGAGTTATTTGTTTTCCCATTAGGATTTCCGTTTTCCTAGTTTAGCTCTAGCTCCGTCTTTACATTTCAACGTTATTCGTCCAGCCCTTTTGGGTTTTGTAAGTTACTCTTTCTTATTAATTCAGTTATTCGTTTTTCTATCTTGCCTACTTGCATTTAATTTCTTTTTTAATTCTTGCCTTTTAATTCATTGCCATGAGTAGCTAATTTTCTTGGTGGTTTATGAGGGTGTGAACATCATTGGGGTACTTTGAGGCTTTGTTCTTAATCTTGCATAAGTTTTCATTATCAAACCCTTAACATATAATTTGAGATCTTAGATTGTGTGTTTAACCCTTGTCTTGGCTTACTCGATTGAGTTGGCTAATTCTTGGGCATATGTTTATGTGTTAGTTGATTAATTGATGCATGGCATATTAGGAATTGGTAATGAGTAATTAATTGGCTGATTAGTCTCTTTAATTAGAATAATGTGATTGGCTTTAATAATTGTTGAGAGTGGAACTAAAGGTGAGATCTCACTAATTAATCTCATTCTAGGCAATTAATCATTAGAATCACAACAAAGGAGTTAGATCTAACTCCGGCGTAATTAATCAACTCATGCATTCTTTTGTAGCCAATGATTGACACCCTAATGAATGTTCCACCCCCATAAACCGCTGCTTTTATTTTTATTATTTTCTTTCCAATTTAATTAACTTGCACACAAAAACCCCCAAACTGTGACAAACCCATCATACAACTAGTCTTGTGTATTACTCTCTTAGTCATTCCTTGTGAGAGACGACCCTGGTTTCCACTAAACTATATTAGGGGAACTTGGTTTTAAAAATAATTAAATTTATGGTTGACACGACATCGACCATCAAATTTTTGTAGAGACGACCCTGGTTTCCACTAAACTATATTAGGGGAACTTGGTTTTAAAAATAATTAAATTTATGGTTGACACGACATCGACCATCAAATTTTTGGCGTCGTTGTATTTAATTATTGATTCATCATATTCTATATTCTCATTGATTCAAGTCTAGATTGACTTTATATTTGCTACTGCCACATATAAAAAAAAAGGTAGATGCACGTCATATGGACGTTAACATTTTTCTGCAACGAGTGTTGTGGAGACGTCGTAGTTGAATGTCAAAGGCTACAATTGGAACTAGGAACCACTACCGTTGCTCGATCCCGAGACTGGACATTGTCATACATGGAGCCATAGAGCTCATTTTTTGGAGAGTTATCTCGACCGATGGTCATCCCGACGACACGACTCCTATATCATCATTCTCTCCGAGGAGCAGTATTTGACCGAAGATCATCCCGGCAAACCGACTCACTCCATTCTCATTCTTCGAGGAGCGGCTTTTGATCGAGATGTCATTCGGACAAGTCGACTCACTCTCATGATATTGAAACACTTTCAGATTTTATTTTAGTTTGATATATCATTGTATTTCATTTGGATTGTTATTCATATTTCAGTTTTATTGCACTTTATTCCCAAGCTAAACATAGTCAATATTCTCCCATGTCTAGCTTGAGGGGGGTGTTAGATATAATTAGAGTTAGTAGTTTGTTGTATGAGATATCCTATATATATGGGTACTCTTCACATCTATTGTAACTATTGTATCTCATTCTATTTCATTTTCACATTTTTCCATCTCTCTTCTTCTTGATCTTTCTCTTAGTACCATGGATTTTCACATTTCACAAATAAATCAAATTATTAAACTTCATAGAATTTCTATTTTTTAATTTGGAGATCCTTTGATTTTTAAAAAGAATTTTGTGGGAAATGAGTTGATTTTAAAACTACAACAAATTTAATTCCAGATAGTGTTGATGTTAGAGACAAATTTAGCTATGGGTAGTAATATTAACAATGATTATATAGAGATGGTGTTGGAGGAGACATTAAAACAATCACCGCAAAAGTTTTAGCAATAGTTTTCGAAAACTCGACTCTAATATTATAATGGGTTTTGCTAACAAGTGCCCTTAGGCTGCATTTGGATTCAAGAGTGGACGGAGACGGAGAGGCATAGACATAAAGACAGAGACAATAAAGAAAAAATAATTGTCTCAATATCGTGATTGTTTGTATGGATGGAGACAATGGACATAAAAATAAAACGACATTGTTGACCCTCATCAAACCACCAATGACCACTGTCGGACCACCGCCAACCACCACCGGACCGCCGCTGGCCGCCTTCCAAACCACCACCTGCTGCCACCGGACCACCATTGATCCACCACCAAACAAGGGTATTATTATAAAAATATTTTTGTCTCTGTCTCCGTTTTTGCGTCCCAGGTATATGGAGGTACAGAAAATACGGATGGAGACAGAGACAATTTTGGAAAATTATCTCCGTCCCTGCAAACCAAACATGATACAAATAAATTTGTACTTCGTCCCCTGTCTCCGTCTCGATAGCCAAACACAGCCTTAAGGCACTTTTTAAGGTAACAAAAGAGGAAAGTTTCATCTTGAAAACATGCATTTTAATATCTTCTATGTAATGGACCCACCATAACTTTTTTAATTTTTTTAAAACTTACTTTTTTTAGTATCCTTAACAAGTGCCCTAAGGGCACTTGTTAGTAAAACTCATAACATAATTAGGGAAATGTTTGGTGAACAATGGATAACCAGCCAAACCAACCAATGGGCTCATTCGATAATCTTTGACCCAAAAGAATTATCTCTAAGTAGTTAGCTGTTAGTGGGCTGAAATATTTGTGTCCCAAAATCTCTATATGGGTTGATTTTAACTAATTTTTTATTGTGCATTTATTACAATAGGTTTTGACACAATTTTAATTTTAAATAATAGTCAATAATATCAAGAGAAAAATATCTCATCAAAAAATGGAAATATATTTTAGTGGTAGCTCACGATATTATAGCAATGATATGATAAATATCAGTGACATGTTTGTATGACACTAATTGAAGACTCGTGCATGAAATATTCATCTATAAATTAATTTATAATAATAATAATAATAATCAATGCATGAACGCAACTCTAACATGCTAATAAATTTAGGCAAACTCACATATAAGGTAATGCTAAGATGAGGAATTATATAAGTAAGCAATAGAACTGAAGGAGTTGATTTAAATTTGTACATAATTAGGTTATATTCTTTTAATTTATTAATAAAACATATTAAAATAACTAAATTAACAATTTATACACTTCACTAACACATTCATTTATCATATATATATATATATATATATAATCTAATATTCAATTATTTTCACCAAAACCTCTTAAATAATCAACGTTTGGAAGTGCAGTTTGTAAAACTTTATGTGTCGTCGTTTAATAGTATATTCATCACATCCCTGAATATTATTATCAAATAAAATTAAAAAAAAACTAAATGAAATTCGTGACCTATATAAGGTAATAGTGAATCATATTTTTTAATTCACTAAAATCTGTAACACTTCACGCAAACTATCTGTAACACTTTACATAACACTTCTTCTCTTGATCATATATAATGATTAAGCTTATTATTATTGTCACTATTTTGTTCCTTTTTCCATTTTTCTTATTCAAGACTTCGGTGGCAAATTATGAATTATTTAAATTAGTTAACACTTGGCCTATTTCATTTTACCAATTTAATATTTGTCCAAATAAACCGACAACAATGAATTTTACAATTCATGGTCTTTGGCCAACTAATAACATATTGCCTTGGTCAATTTATTGTACGAGTACGGCATACAACTCATTCATTGTAAGTAAGTTTATTTCTCTCATGCACATATTTTCAAAAACAATTTATATTCATATATCATATACACATATCCTTATTTGATTCTTTATCAATAATGATTCATATTTAATTGTTTAAGAATAATTATCAATTACTATCAATGTAATATTATAATTTTTGCAGACTACTCACTTGGAAAGCAGGATAAATTCATCATGGCCAGATCTTAGAAATAAATTTCAAAATGACAGACTTTGGAGGAATGAATGGAAGAAACACGTCACCTGTTCAGAGAAAAAATTTGATCAGTCTGCTTACTTTAAGTTGGCCCTTGATCTCAAGAACAAATTGGATATTGTTGATATTCTTAAAAAGGAAGGATATTTGCAAAAAGTAAAGTGCAACAATGCTAATGTTGCCCAAGCCCTCAAAGACCACAATAGTCAGTTTGAACCGGAGCTTCTATGTGACATGAAGAATAAAAATGTCTTATTATTATAAGAAGTTGTTCTCTGTTTTGATGTCAATGGAATTAATTTTATCTCTTGTCCACCTTCTACAAATCCTAGGGCTGTCATAAATCAAAAGAATTTATTTTATATAGCATAATATGTTTTGGTGTATGATATATAGCTCCTTTTATTCAGCAATAAAAAGGGAAAATGCAACGAGGATTAATGATATTTATCTATTGTGTGTTATGTCTACTGTCTTCTACGACTTTGTCTAGCATGAACTTTTTTTGTTGTGGTTGAAAATACAATAATTAAAAGCAACAACTTAACTCCAAAATATTAATGGTTTAAAATTATTAATGCTTCTATACCTTTTTTTTCAATAATACTTGTCGTACAAAAGAAATATGTCTAACCAATTTTCAATGTGTACTACGTACATATATACGCGTGTGCTATACATACATATAGCACACATTTCATTGTATGTATTACACACATTATATTCTAGTTGGACGTATTTCTTTTTATAGTTAACTGAAATTTATACTTGTCCATTAGACGACTGTTTATTTATTTATTTTATTAATTTCATGATAAGTGTTATTTTAAAATTAAATTATATAATAAAATAATAGATAATAAATTTATTATAAGAAGATTAAGTTATTCCTACCCAAATAAATAATAAATTAAAAAGGTACATTTTATCAAAGAAAGAGAATATAAGAACACGAAAGAGTAGCATCATAAGAAATTCTAAAAATTATTTTTATCTATGATCTCTAGCATAATAATATAAGTTAGTCAAAATAATTAGCAACTATGATCTTCACCAATTATTTTTAACTAAACATCAAGTGTATGAAATAAATACTTCACTAATATCAAAATTTAGCATATATGTCCAGATGTGACCAAAATATAGCACAACCATGGGGCAGTGGAAATTTCCACCACCCTCTCCATGGGATGTTTTGTTAATCCCATATAATTTTTGTGAAAAAATATATAGATTTTATAATTTATTTTTATTTTACTTATTTTTAATAGACACGTACATGTAATTATTAGAAAGAAATGTATATTACGATACACATGAAGAGTTAAAAAATGACGATTGACAACCTCCAGTTATATTTACTGTTAGGGAGAGAACCCACCACAGCTACTTGAACAGCACCGTGAAATAATTCAGTTTTGATGTGGAAGATAAGACAGAGCCACAACCACAAAGCGTACTAAGAAATTATCCCAGTTAGTAATAAATAGAACAGGGAAGAGAGAAAGTAGACACCAATATTTAACGTGGAAAACCCCCAAATAATGAGGTGAAAACCACGGGCCCAACTCCGAATAATGATCCACTATATTTAAAGATAATTACAATATAGTGTATCCTAGTGAGACCTAGAAAATGTACCCAAACCCCAGTATATATTTACTCACTACACTCTTGGAATTTACAACACACTCTCTACTATATCTCACTAACACAGAAGCCAAATGCTTGGTTTTGCTTCTGCTCCGATGCACTCCACGGTTTGCTTAAGCCTCTATTTGTAGAGGATCCAAACCGCGTGCATTTATTGCACATTGCATGATCCAGCTTCACTACAAGAAACAAGCTTGTTTGCTGTGGATGTTTGAAAAAATTCGCAGCAAAAAGAGTTTCCTTTGAATTTACCTGCGGAAAAAAATTCGCAGCTAAAACCTTCGTTGGTAATTTTAGATGCGAATTTGAAATTCGCAGCAAATTTAGTTGCGAAAATTTCAGGTAATGTTGAAAATTCGCAGCAAAATTATTTGACCATAGGAAGTGAAATTCGCAGAAAATTTGCTGCAACTTCACATAACACTTCTTCTCTTGATCATATATAATGTTAAGCTTATTATTATTATCTTTTTTTTGTTCATTTTCCCATTTTTCTTATTCAAGACTTCGGTGGCAAATTATGAATTATTTAAATTAGTTAACACTTGGCCTATTTCATTTTGCCAATTTAATATTTCTCCAAATAAACTGACAACAATGAATTTTACAATTCATGGTCTTTGGCCAACTAATAACATATTGCCTTGGCCAAGTTATTGTACGAGTACGGCATACAACTCAACCATTGTAAGTAAATTTATTTCTCTCATCCACATATTTTCAAAAACAATTTATATTCATATATCATATACACATATCCTTATTTGATTCTTTATCAATAATGGTTCAAATTTAATTGTTTACGAATAATTATCCATTACTATCAATGTAATATTATAATTTTTGCAGACTACTCACTTGGGAAGCAGGATAATTTCATCATAGCCAGATCTTAGAAATAAATTCCAAAATGACGGACTTTGGAGGAATGAATGGAAGAAACACGTCACTTGTTCAGAGAAAAAATTTGATCAGTCTGCTTACTTTAAGTTGGCCCTTGATCCCAAGGACAGATTGGATATTGTTGATATCCTTAAAAAGAAAAGGATATTTGCCAAAAGTATAGTGCAACAATATTGATGTTGCCCAAGCCCTCAAAGACCACAATAGTCAGTTTAAACAGGAGCTTCTATGTGACATGAAGAATAAAAATGTCATATTATTAAAAGAAGTTGCTCTCTATTTTGATCTCAATGGAATTAATTTTATCTCTTGTCCACCTTCTACAAATCCTAGGGCTGTCATATATCAAAAGAATTTATTTTATATACCATAATATGTTTTGATGTATAATATATAGCTCCTTTTATTCAGCAATAAAAGAGGAAAATGCAACGAGGATTAATGATATTTATCTATTGTGTGTTATGTCTACTGCCTTCTACGGCTTTGTCTAGCATGAACTTTTTGTGTTGTGGTTGAAAATACAATAATTAAAAGCAACAACTTAACTCCAAAATATTAATGGTTTAAAATTATTAATGCTTCTATACCTTTTTTTCAATAATACTTGTCGTACAACATAAATATGTCTAACCAATTTTCAATGTGTATTACGTACGTACGCATGTGCTATACATACATAAAGCACACATGTCACGACCCAACTCGGATCGTGACCGGCACATGGGACACCGAGTCCCATGTCAGCCTTAACCTGTAATCCACACAACAATCTAGCTAAACAACAACAGCCACAACTACTTAACATGCATACATACATAAAATCCATACTACATATAATATGGTCATAACATCCTGCTTAATCCATAAGCCAACATAATTCAACAGAAACGTAACAAGTCTTAATTAGACTTACAACACATACATAACTTAGACACTCCTGTTTGTAAACCTATGGAGCATTCTACTGATATAATAGACAATAACATAACGCCTCTAAACATCGAGGCTCACCAAAGCTAAGAGCTTGGAGGTACGGAAGGACTCGCATCCTGATCAGCACCTGAATCTGAAAACGGTTTGTATGAATGGGTGAGTCATACGCTCAGTGAATAATAGATTAAAAACAGTTTATGCAGCAATATCATAATCACATATACAGTCATAGCAATCCATCACATAATCACCATACCACACATTCCGCAATTCGTCTTATGTATTATTATTACAAGTGTATTTGTCATTAGAGATCCCGGGAGCCCAGCCCCTCCTCAGACTTTATCAAACTCGACCCCGGGAGCTATGCCCCTCCTTAGGCCGAGCAAACCAACATTAATCATTCTTTAATTAATATCATTTCGTAATCGTACATCGCATCATATTTGCATCATCGTCATAATAACATCATAAAAAGCCCAGTATCGAGTTTGGGGTAGTGGTGAACAAATGGATTTGAAAACATAACTTAAATGTATAAAGATTTTGAGTTAATGTCTTAAAAATGGTGTTTTAGTGCAGTTGTAATCGATTACAGACATCTATAATCGATTACCTGCTTCAAATTTCGTTCTGAAGAAAATTTTTACGAAAATTGGCCACTTGTAATCAATTACAATCCCGCAGTAATCGATTACCAATTCGCTGTAATCGATTACAGCCTGGGTCAGAAACGAAATTCTGCAGAAAACCTTACGAAATTCATCTCCAAATCCACATTTTCACCACAACCCATCCAAATCAAACACATCCAACATACAATAGCAATCATATATCAACCAATCTAAGTCCCTATCAATTATCATAGCAAGAAATTCACAATATCAATCAAAATAAAACATAAACCATAAATAACCCATTACTCACAAATTACTCCAATGAGCTCCAAGACACCACCCAGAGCTAGGATGAGGTACCCAGAGCTTCCCTAGTTGGTTGAGACCCTAGAGAACACATCACAAACCTCAATCTCACAACAAAATCAAAAACCCCCAAAGGTAAACCCTAACCCCCAAATCCGAAAATTAGAGAAAATAGACATCAATGGAGAAAAAGAAATACTCTACACTTACCCACAATACACTAGATGAGCAAGGCTAACTTGATCTTGAAAATTAATGGAGTTGGGTGATTGATTTGGGAGAGATTTAAGAGAGGGAGAAATGGTGAGGATGAGAGAAAGAAAGAAAGGAAAATGGGGGGAGTGGGTATACGGGAAAAATGAGGGAGAGGAGGAGAAAAGAAAAGGAAAAAGGGAAAAAGGGGTGGGGAGGTGGGACCCACGTGGTTCTATCTCCCCGGTGCACCGTGATCTCTTACTCAAACTAACTCAGAATACCCGAGGTACTACAATCTTCCCCCCTTAAAGAATTCGGACCCTGAATTCAAACACAGAAGGGAAAAGAGATTACCTGAATCATGAAAGAGGTGCGGATACTTATCCCGCATGGCTTCCTCGGGCTCCCACGTAGCCTCTTGACCAGAGTGGTTTCGCCAAACCACCTTCACTGTTGCCACTTCCTTAGAACGGAGTTTCCTCACCTGCCGATCAACAATAGCCACCGGTTCCTCTTCGTATGCCAAATTCTCATCCAACGGTAACACTTGATGCTCGATCACATGAGATGGATCTAATAAGTACTTCCTCAGCATAGACACATGAAAGACGGGATGGATTGAGGACATCTCAGGTGGAAGTGCCAAATGATAGGCCACTGCCCCAATCCGATCCAAGATCTCAAAAAGTCCAACATACCGAGGACTCAGCTTCCCCTTCTTACCGAACCTCATAACTCCCTTCATCGGAGATATACAGAGAAACACATGATCTCCGAACGAAAATTCCAAATCTCGCCTTCGGTTGTTAGCATAGGCCTTCTGCCTACTTTGAGCCGCTTGGAGCCTTTCCCTGATCAACTTCACCTTATCCATGGCATCCTGTACCAGATCGGGTCCCAACAGTGCAACTTCACCACTCTCAAACCAACCTATGGGAGACCGACACCTTTTACCATAAAGAGCCTCAAACGGTGCCATACCAATACTGGCCTGATAACTATTATTATAAGAAAACTCCACCAACGGAAGGTACGGCTCCCAACCATCTCCAAAATCCATAACACAAGCTCGGAGCATATCTTCCAAAATCTGAATAGTCCTCTCTGACTGGTCATCGGTCTGAGGGTGAAAAGCTGTGCTGAAGTTAAGACGAGTCCCCAAGGCTTCTTGAAAGGATCGCCAAAACCGGGAGGTGAACTGAGTCCCTCTGTCGGAGATAATGGAGGTCGGAACGCCATAAAGTCGTACAATGACCTCGATGAATAGCTGAGCATACCGTGGTGATCCGTATGATGTCTTAACTGGAATGAAGTGGGCCGACTTGGTCAGTCGATCCACAATCACCCATATGGAGTCAAAGCCTCGAAAACTGCGAGGTAGCCCTGTCACGAAGTCCATGGTGATCCTCTCCCACTTCCATGTCGGTATCTTAATCAGTTGCAACAACCCTGCAGGTCTCTGATGTTCTGCCTTCACTTGCTGACACACCAGACAACGAGAAACAAAGTCCGCTACATCCCGTTTCATACCTTCCCACCAAAACAACTGCTTCAGATCTTGGTACATCTTGGTACTACCTGGGTGGACGGAATACTTGGAGTTATGGGCTTCCTCCAGAATAAGCCTCCTCAAATTACCAACATTCGGAACACATAAACGTTGCCCACAACATAACACTCCCTCTGAGTCCAAAGAAAGCGCCGAATTCTTCCCTTCCCTAACCTTCGTCACCAGCTCCACTAGCCTCGGATCTTCCCGTTGCACAGACTTGATCTGATCCACTAAGGTGGACTGAGCCCGCACATGAGCCAAAAGCACTCCCGATCTTCCCATCTCAAAATGCATACCCTCAGCCTCCAAACGGTGAATCTCTTCCACCAACGGCCTCTTTACAGGAGCAATATGGGCCAAACTACCCATAGACTTCCTACTTAGTGCATCGGCAACAACATTCGCCTTCCCTGGGTGGTACAGAATAGTGCAATCATAGTCCTTGAGCAACTCCATCCATCTCCTCTGCCTCAGATTAAGATCCCTCTGCTGAAAGATATACTTCAAACTCTTGTGGTCGGTGTAAATCTCACATGTCTCCCCATAGAGGTAGTGTCTCCAGATCTTAAGAGCAAAAACAACAGCGGCCATCTCCAGATCATGAGTCGGGTAGTTCTGCTCGTGAGTCTTCAACTTCCTTGATGCATAAGCGATAACTCTCCCATGCTGCATCAAAACACAACCAAGCCCAATCCGAGAAGCATCACAGTACACAGAATACCCTCCTGATCCCGAAGGCAAAACCAAAACCGGAGCGGTGGTCAAGGACTCCTTCAACCTCTGGAAACTTTCCTCACAAGCCTCCGACCACTGGAAAGATACACTCTTCTGGGTTAACTGGGTGAGAGGGGCTGCTATCCTTGAGAAATCCTTAACAAACCTCCGATAGTAACCAGCAAGACCCAAGAAGCTACGGATCTCGGTCACCGTCATAGGCCTCGGCCACTTCTGAACTGCCTCGACTTTCTTCGGATCCACCATGATCCCGTCCCTAGATACCACATGCCCGAGAAAGGTCACTCGGTCAAGCCAAAACTCACACTTGGAGAACTTGGCATAAAGGCTATGATCCCTCAGCGTCTGCAACACAACTCTGAGATGGTGCTCATGATCCGCCGCATTCTTGGAGTAAACCAAGATGTCGTCAATGAAGACAATGACGAATCGGTCCAAGAACGGCTTAAACACCTGATTCATAAGATCCATGAAAGATGCCGGGGTATTGGTCAAACCGAAGGACATCACCAGAAACTCAAAATGTCCATACCGGGTGCGGAAAGCTGTCTTCGGAACGTCTCCCTCCTTAATCTTCAACTGGTGGTAACCAGACCTCAAATCAATCTTCGAGAAGCAACAAGCACCTTGAAGCTGATCAAACAGATCATCGATCCTAAGGAGAGGGTACTTGTTACGGACCGTCATCTTATTGAGCTGCCGATAATCCACGCAAAGCCTCATAGACCCATCCTTCTTCTTAACAAAGAGGACCGGAGCACCCCAAGGTGAAGTACTCGGACGGATGAATCCCTTATCCAAAAGGTCCCTCAACTGATCCTTCAGCTCATTCAACTCTTTCGGAGCCATACGGTAAGGGGGAATAGAAACAGGTTGAGCTTCAAGGTTTAAGTCAATCCCGAACTCTATCTCCCTATCCGGAGGCATCCCTGGTAAGTCCTCTGGAAAGACATCCGGAAACTCGCTCACAATCGGAACTTGACCCAAATCCGGCACTCTAGCCTCCACATCCACAACTGATGCAAGAAAACCTTGGTTCCCATGATCCATTAACTTCATGGCACTCAAGGCCGATATCAAAGAAGCGGGGGTCACACATCGATCCCCTTGGAATTCAAAGGTTGAGCCATCGGGGAGTACAAATCGGACCAACTTAGCGTAGCAATCTACGGAGGCATGACAGGAAGCTAACCAATCCATGCCTAGGATCACATCGAAATCCACCATATCCAGGATCACTAAATCGGCCAAAGTGTCCATCCCACTCACCGACACTACACAAGACTTACAGACCAACCGAACCATAAGGGGTTCTCCCACCGGAGTACTAACCCAAAAAGGATCCTCCAACGTTGTGGGTTGCTCGCCAAAACGAGAAGCAAAGAACGGGGACACATATGAATGTGTAGAGCCCGGATCAAACAACACATAAGCTTCAGAAGAGCCAACTTTCAAAATACCTGACACAACTGTGTTAGACGCCTGAGCATCCTGACGAGTCAAAGCGAAAACCCTCGGCTGAGCTCTCCCTCCTCCACCTTGACCTCTGCCTCTGTTTCCTCTAACTGCACCCCGACCTCCTTGCCCTGAAGAACTACCCGGAGACATAGCCGAATGAGATGGTGCAGGAAAGACAAGCGCCTGATGCCCAGTAGCTCCCCCAGCCAGGCGGGGACACTCCCTGATAAAATGCCCTGCCTGTCCACACCAATAGCATACATTCTGGTTCGGGCGACACGCCCCATCATGGTATCTTCCACAATGCTTGCAATGAGGGCGCTGAAGACCTTGGGGTCCAGACCATTGTGTGTTCGACTGGGAAGCACTGCTAGCTTGGGGCCTAATCCCAGACATGGCCCTAGGGGTGGATCCTGAGGAGTTGGAACAACTCCCCAGAGCAAACCTCTGCTGCTTTTAACCTTGGGACCCACCAGAACTACATCCTCCGGAGAACTGCCCTGTAGTCTTCTTTTTCTTCTCAAATCCCCTATTCAGCTTGTCTTCTTCCCTTGAGCTTTCAATGCCCACAGCTGTATCCATGACCTGAGAGAAAGTCTTCCTTCCTATCTCGTTATCCAGAATGGAACGCATCGGTTCCCTGAGCCCCTTCACAAACCTTCTCACCTTCCTATCCTCAGTGATGATCTCATGCGGCGCATATCGACATAATCGAGTAAATTGTGTGGCATACTCGACTACAAACATGCCCGGAGTCTGCTTCAGCTTGAGAAATTGCTCCACCAAGAGCTCCCTTCGGTTCTCAGAAAAGAATCTTGCCCTGAAGGCTTCAGTGAACTCCTCCCATACTGGTGGCGGTCTCCTCATATGAGCCCTTTCCATCAACCAAGTCTCATACCAGTGAACAGCAGTCCCCTGAAGGGTGTAGGTCACCCGATCCACGGCCCTCACATCATGGCATCGAAGGGCACGCAGAGCTCTAGTGGCCCGATCCAAGAAATCCTCCGGATCCTCTTCCATGGACTCCCCCGAAAAAGTCGGTGGGTTCAGCCTCAAATAAGCCTCCAGCGTCACCTCATGAGTACCAAAAACCTGAGGTCCTGGCCTAGGTGGTTCGTAATCCATGTTCGGAGGAACCTCTTCCCTCCTCTGGTTCTGATCCTGATTCTGATTCTGATTCTGATTTTGGTTCTGATTCTGATTTTGCATCATCTGAATCAACATGTTAAGAGCTTGGCGAACCCCTTGCATCTCCTCACCATAATTAGGCTCTGCACCACCTCCAACGGGCTCATCATCCCCTTGCACAGGAGGGGGTCCCTGGTGGTACGAGGCCTTCCCCGTCTTCGGGTACCCTGCTTAGGCGGCATGGTCAACCAAGAGCAGCTACACAAACAACCAATTGTTTAGAGACATAACAGATGAAACATCCCCGAGTAAAAAAGGGATTAGCAATCAAGGAATTAACTTAGACAACAACACCCTAAAATGTCTTCACTAGAATCACAATTTGTGAAAATGGGCCGGCAACCATTTACACTATTGTCATCCTATTGAAGAACAATTGCTCCATAAGTTACAAAACTCAACCTAGTCTCTGATACCAACTTTGTCACGACCCAACTCGGATCGTGACCGGCACATGGGACACCGAGTCCCATGTCAACCTTAACCTGTAATCCACACAACAATCCAGCTAAACAACAACAGCCACAACTACTTAACGTGCATACATACATAAAATCCATACTACATATAATATGGTCATAACATCCTGCTCAATCCATAAGCCAACATAATTCAACAGAAATGTAACAAGTCTTAATTAGACTTACAACACATACATAACTTAGACACTCCTGTTTGTAAACCTATGGAGCATTCTACTAACATAATAGACAATAACATAACACCTCTAAACATCGAGGCTCACCAAAGCTAAGAGCTTGGAGGAACGGAAGGACTCGCCTCCTGATCAGCACCTGAATCTGAAAATGGTTTGTATGAATGGGTGAGTCATACGCTCAGTGAATAATAGATTAAAAACAGTTTATGCGGCAATATCATAATCACATATACAGTCATAGCAATCCATCACATAATCACCATACCACACATTCCGCAATTCGTCTTATGTATTATTATTACAAGTGTATTTGTCATTAGAGATCCAGGGAGCTCAGCCCCTCCTCAGACTTTGTCAAACTCGACCCCGGGAGCTATGCCCCTCCTCAGGCCGAGCAAACCAACATTAATCATTCTTTAATTAATATCATTCCGTAATCGCACATCGCATCATATTCGCATCATCGTCATAATAACATCATAAACAGCCCAGTATCGAGTTTGGGGTAGTGGTGAACAAATGGATTTGAAAACATAACTTAAATGTATAAAGATTTTGAGTTAAAGTCTTAAAAATATTGTTTTAGTGCAGTTGTAATCAATTACAGACATCTGTAATCGATTACTTGCTTCAAATTTCGTTCTAAAGAAAATTTTTACGAAAATTGGCGACCTGTAATCGATTACAGGGTATTGGTAATCGATTACAGTAATCGATTACCAATTCGCTGTAATCGATTACAGCCTGGGTCAGAAACGAAATTCTTTAGAAAACCTTACGAAATTCATCTCCAAATCCACATTTTCACCACAACCCATCCAAATCAAACACATCAAACATACAATAGCAATCATATATCAACCAATCTAAGTCCTTATCAACTATCATAGCAAGAAATTCACAATATCAATCAAAATCAAACATAAACCATAAATAACCCATTACTCACAAATTACTCCAATGAGCTCCAAGACACCACCCGGAGCTAGGATGAGGTACCTGGAGCTTCCCTAGTTGGTTGAGACCCTAGAGAACACATCACAAACCTCAATCTCACAACAAAATCAAAAACCCCGAAAGGTAAACCCTAACCCCCAAATCCGAAAATTAGAGAAAATAGACGTCAATGGAGAAAAAGAAATACTCTACACTTACCCACAATACACTAGATGAGCAAGGCTAACTTGATCTTGAACATTAATGGAGTTGGGTGATGGATTTGGGAGAGATTTAAGAGAGGGAGAAGTGGTGAGGATGAGAGAAAGAAAGAAAGGAAAATGGGGGGAGTGGGTATATGGGAAAAATGAGGGTGGGGAGGAGAAAAGAAAAGGAAAAAAGGGTGGGGAGGTGGGACCCACGTGGTTCTATCTCCCCGGTGCACCGTGATCTCTTACTCAAACTAACTCAGAATACCCGAGGTACTACAACACATTTCATAGTATGTATAACACACATTATATACTAGGTTGACGCATTTCTATTATACGACAAATATTATTGTTTTTTCCCTTGTGTAACAATGTTTTTATAGTTAACTGAAATTTATACTTGTCCATTAGACGATTGTTTATTTATTTATTTTATTCATTTCATGATAAGTGTTATTTTAAAATTAAATTGTATAATAAAATAATAGATAATAAATTTATTATAAGAAGATTAAGTTATTCCTACCCAAACAAATAATAAATTAAAAAGGTACATTTTTTCAAAGAAAGAGAATATAAGAACACGTAAGAGTAGCATCATAAGAAATTCTCAAAATAATTTTTATCTATGATATCTGGCATAATAAAATAAGTTAGTCAAAATAATTAGCAACTATGATCTCCACCAATTATTTTTAACTAAACATCAAGTGTATGAAATAAATACTTCACTAATATCAAAATTTAGCATATATGTCCAGATGTGACCAAAATATAGCAAAACCATGGGGCAGTGGAAATTTCCACCACCCTCTCCATGGGATGTTTTGTTAATCCCATATAATTTTTGTGAAAAAATATATAGATTTTATAATTTATTTTTATTTTACTTATTTTTAATAGACACATACATGTAATGATTAGAAAGAAATGTATATTATGATAACAATGAAGAGTTAAAGAATGACGATTGACAATCTCCAGTTATATTTACTGTTAGGGAGTGAACCCACCACAACTACTTGAACAGCACTCTGTGAACAACACCGTTAATAGTGCTCGGTGAACAGTACTGTGAATAGTGCTGATGAACAGTACCAATGAATAGTAACCGTATACAATAACTGTGTATAACAGCGAAAGCACGCCCAAATTTGTGGAGAGTAAGGCTATAAAATAAAACATGTGTTTGACACTTTATGTGAGACCCGCTAGACACTAACAACCAGAAATAATTTGATTTTGATGTGGAAGATCAGACAGAGCCGCAACCACAGAGCGTACTAAGAAATTATCCCAATTAGTAATAAATAGAACAGGGAAGAGAGAAAGTAGACACCAATATTTAACGTGGAAAACCCCCCGAATAATGAGGTGAAAACCACGAGCCAAACTCCGAATAATGATCCACTATATTTAAAGATAATTACAATATAGTGTATCCTAGTGAGACCAAGAAAATGTATCCAAACCCCCAGTATACATTTACACACTACACTCTTGGAATTTACTACACACTCTCTACTATATCTCACTAACACAGAAGCAAAATGCTTGGTTTTGCTTCTGCTCCGATGCACTCCACGGTTTGCTTAAGCCTATATTTATAGATGATCCAAACCGCGTGCATTTATTGCACATTGCATGATCCAGCTTCACTACAAGAAACAAGCTTGTTTGCTGCTAATTTTTGGAAAAAAAAATTCACAGCAAACAGAGTTTCCTGTGGATTTACATGCGGAAAAAAATTCGCAGCTAAAACCTTCGTTGGTAATTTTAGCTGCGAATTTGAAATTCGCAGCAAATTTAGTTGCGAAAGTTTCAGGTAATGTGGAAATTCGCAGCAAATTTGTTGCAACTTCACATAACACTTCTTCTCTTGATCATATATAATGATTAAGCTTATTATTATTATCACTATTTTGTTCTTTTTCCCATTTTTCTTATTGAAGACTTCGGTGGCAAATTATGAATTATTTAAATTAGTTAACACTTGGCCTATTTCATTTTACCAATTTAATATTTGTCCAAATAAACCGATAACAATGAATTTTACAATTCATGGTCTTTGGCCAACTAATAACATATTGCCTTGGCCAATTTATTATACGAGTACGGCATACAACTCAACCATTGTAAGTAAATTTATTTCTCTCATGCACATATTTTCAAAAACAATTGATATTCATATATCCTATACACATATCCTTATTTGATTCTTTATCAATAATGGTTCATATTTAATTGTTTAAGAATAATTATCAATTATTATCAATGTAATATTATAATTTTTGCAGACTACTCACATGGGAAGCAGGATAAATTCATCATGGCCAGATCTTAGAAATAAATTCCAAAATAACGGACTTTGGAGGAATGAATGGAAGAAACCCGTCACTTGTTCAGAGAAAAAATTTGATCAGTCTGCTTACTTTAAGTTGGCCTTTGATCTCAAGGACAGATTGGATATTGTTGATATCCTTAAAAAGAAAGGTCATTTGCAAAAAGGAAAGTGCAACAATACTGATGTTGCCCAAGCCCTCAAAGACCACAATAGTCAGTTTGAACCGGAGCTTCTATGTGACATGAAGAATAAAAATGTCATATTATTATAAGAAGTTGCTCTCTGTTTTGATGTCAATGGAATTAATTTTATCTCTTGTCCACCTTCTACAAATCCTAGGGCTGTCATATATCAAAAGAATTTATTTTATATACCATAATATGTTTTGATGTATAATATATAGCTCCTTTTATTCAGCAATAAAAGGAGGAAATGCAATAATGATATTTATCTATTGTGTGTTATGTCTACTGCCTTCTACGGCTTTGTCTAGCATGAACTTTTTGTGTTGTGGTTGAAAATACAATAATTAAAAGCAACAACTTAACTCCAAAATATTAATGGTTTAAAATTATTAATGCTTCTATATCTTTTTTTTCAATAATACTTGTCGTACAACAGAAATATGGCTAACCAATTTTCAATGTGTACTACTACGTACGTACGCGTGTGCTATACATACATATAGCACACATTTCATGGTATGTATAACACACATTATATACTAGTTGGACGCATTTCTATTATACGACAAATATTATTGTTTTTTCCCTTGTGTAACAATGTTTTTATAGTTAACTGAAATTTATACTTGTCCATTAGAGGACTGTTTATTTATTTATTTTATTGATTTCATGATAAGTGTTATTTTAAAATTAAATTGTATAATAAAATAATAGATAATAAATTTATTATAAGAAGATTAAGTTATTCCTACCCAAACAAATAATAAATTAAAAAGGTACATTTGATCAAAGAAAGAGAATATAAGAACACGTAAGAGTAGCATCATAAGAAATTCTCAAAATAATTTTTATCTATGATCTCTGCCATAATAATATAAGTTAGTCAAAATTATTAGCAACTATGATCTCTACCAATTATTTTTAACTAAACATCAAGTGTATGAAATAATTATACTTCACCAATATCAAAATTTAGCATATATGTCCAGATGTGACCAAAATATAGCACAACCATGGAGCAGTGGAAATTTCCACCACCCTCTCCATAGGATGTTTTGTTAGTCCCATATAATTTTTGTGAAAAAATATATGGATTTTAAATTTATTTTTATTTTACTTATTTTTAATAGACACATACATGTAATGATTAGAAAGAAATGTATATTATAATAACAATGAATAGTTAAAGAATGAAGATTGACAACCTCCAGCTATATTTACTGTTAGGGAGAGAACCCACCACAGCTACTTGAACAGCACCGTGAATAGTGCTCGGTGAACAGTACTGTGAATAGTGCCGATGAACAGTACCAATGAATAGTAACCGTATACAGTAACCGTGTATAACAGCGGAAGCACGCCCAAACTTGTGGAGAGTAACAGTATAAAAAAAACACGTGTTTGACACTTTATGTGAGACCCGCTAGATACTAACAACCAGAAATATTTCGGTTTTGAACTGGAAGATTAGACAGAGCCGCAACCACAGAGCGTTCTAAGAAATTATCCTAGTTAGTAATAAATAAAACAGGGAAGAGAGAAAGTAGACACCAATATTTAACGTGGAAAACCCCAAATAATGAGGTGAAAACCACGGGCCCAACTCCGAATAATGATCCACTATATTTAAAGATAATTACAATATAGTGTATCCTAGTGAGACCTAGAAAATGTACCCAAACCCCCAGTATATATTTACTCACTACACTCTTGGAATTTACAACACACTCTCTACTATATCTCACTAACACAGAAGCCAAATGCTTGGTTTTGCTTCTGCTCCGATGCACTCCACGGTTTGCTTAAGCCTCTATTTATATAGGATCCAAACCGCGTGCATTTATTGCACATTGCATGATCCAGCTTCACTACAAGAAACAAGCTTGTTTGCTGCGGATTTTTGACAAAATTCGCAGCAAAATCAGTTTCCTGTGGATTTACCCGCGAAAAAAAATTCGCAGCTAAAACCTTCGTTGGTAATTTTAGCTGCGAATTTGAAATTCGCAGCAAATTTAGTTGCGAAAATTTCAGGTAATGTTGAAAATTCGCAGCAAAATTATTTGACCATAGGAAGTGAAATCCGCAGCAAAGTTGCTGCAACTTCACATAACACTTCTTCTCTTGATCATATATAATGATTAAGCTTATTATTATTATCACTTTTTTGTTCCTTTTCCCATTTTTCTTATTCAAGACTTCGGTGGCAAATTATGAATTATTTAAATTAGTTAACACTTGGCCTATTTCATTTTGCCAATTTAATATTTGTCCAAATAAACCGACAACAATGAATTTTACAATTCATGGTCTTTGGCCAACTATTAACATATTGCCTTGGCCAATTTATTGTACGAGTACGGCATACAACTCAACCATTGTAAGTAAATTTATTTCTTTCATGCACATATTTTCAAAAACAATTTATATTCATATATCATATACACATATCCTTATTTGATTCTTTATCAATAATGGTTCATATTTAATTGTTTATGAATAATTATCAATTACTATCAATGTAATATTATAATTTTTGCAGACTACTCACATGGGAAGCAGGATAAATTCATCATGGCCAGATCTTAGAAATAAATTCCAAAATGACGGACTTTGGAGGAATGAATTGAAGAAACACAACACCTGTTCAGAGAAAAAATTTGATCAGTCTGCTTACTTTAAGTTGGCCCTTGATCTCAAGGACAGATTGGATATTGTTGATATCCTTAAAAAGAAAGGATATTTGCAAAAAGTAAAGTGCAACAATACTGATGTTGCCCAAGCCCTTAAAGACCACAATAGTCAGTTTGAACCGGAGCTTCTATGTGACATGAAAAATAAAAATGTCATATTATTATAAGAAGTTGCTCTTTACTTTGATGTCAATGGAATTAATTTTATCTTTTGTCCACCTTCTACAAATCATAAAGCTGTCATATATCAAAAGAATTTATTTTATATACCATAATATGTTTTGATGTATAATATATAGCTCCTTTAATTCAGCAATAAATAGGAAAATGCAACGAGGATTAATGATATTTATCTATTGTGTGTTATGTCTACTGCCTTCTACGGCTTTGTCTAGCATGAACTTTTTGTGTTGTGGTTTAAAATACAATAATTAAAATCAACAACTTAACTCCAAAATATTAATGGTTTAAAATTATTAATGCTTCTATACCTTTTTTTTTTCAATAATATTTGTCGTACAACAGAAATATGTCTAACCAATTTTCAATCTGTACTACGTACGTGTGCTATACATACATATAGCACACATTTCATAGAATGTATAACACACATTATATACTAGTTGGTCGTATTTCTGTTATACGACAAATATTATTGTTCTTTCCTTGTGTAACAATGTTTTTATAGTTAACTGAAATTTATACTTGTCCATTAGACGACTGTTTATTTATTTATTTATTTATTTCATGATAAGTGTTATTTGAAAATTAAATTGTATAATAAAATAATAGATAATAAATTTATTATAAGAAGATTAAGTTATTCCTACCCAAACAAATAATAAATTAAAAAGGTACATTTTATCAAAGAAAGAGAATATAAGAACACCTAAGAGTAGCATCATAAGAAATTCTCCAAATTATTTTTATCTATGATCTCTGCCATAATAATATAAGTAGACACTGATATTTAACATGGAAAACCCCCAAATAATGAGATAAAAACCACGGGCCAAACTCCGAATAATGATCTACTATATTTAAAGATAATTACACTATAGTGTATCCTAGTGAGATCTAGAAAATGTACCCAAACCCCCAGTATATATTTACTCACTACACTCTTGGAATTTACTACGCACTCTCTACTATATCTCACTAACACAGAAGCCAAATGCTTGGTTTTGCTTCTGCTCCGATGCACTCCACGGTTTGCTTAAGCCTCTATTTATAGAGAATCCAAACCGCGTGTCTTTATTGCACATTGCATGCACATGTAACACCCCGCTACTCAGGGGTGTCCGTGCGAAGGGTACTGTCCCAACGAACACGCTAAACGTATACATGAACTACTAAATAAACTGGATTATATGAAAATAACTTTAAACTGATATCTGTATATAACTGTATAAAACTGATATAACTGTATAACTGTGTAACTGTATATCTACTGAAAATATCTGAAACCTAACTGAAAGGTAACCTGCCTCTAAAGTCTGGAGCAACTAATACAACTGGAACTGAAAAGTCTCATAAAACTAATGACTGAAATAAATGCAAAATAATAACTAAGGGCTCCACGAACGAAGCGGAGCTCACCCAGGATATCAGCTGACACGACCTCTAGTGGATCAACGGCTCCTCGTCGGCGGCAGGATCGTACTCTGAAAATGGTTGATGAGGGGTGAGTCATCGACTCAGTGATGGGGAATATGCATGCAATGCAACATTCATAACACATATGTCACGAACTAACATGTTATCAATCACACAAACAATATCCTGTCTAGCTGTCACACTAAAGCCTGCATACCAAGCCTCTGTACTGTACACTGTATCTGTGATCTGTCACCTAGCGCTCAGCATAGGCATAACTTAATCTGTCTCAGCGCGCGGCATGAGTTTACTCATATCTGACCCTCGTGGGGTATATCTGTATCTATAACCAAGCCGTCCGATAACCGGGATCGGAACGTACTTGGCGGGCTTGGGCGACTCACCGCTAATTAGTAAACCATACTAAGATACCGGGACTGACCACCGGCCATAGCGTCTGACGTATACTAATCAGGGGCGGCGTAACTATTCTAGACAGTCAGCACATAATTGGCTCAAACAATCATACACGTCATAAGTTCTGCTATTAGTCTATTTATCTGTCTTATATCGCATGTTATATCATAAAGCAGTAAACAGCCAACCAATCAGCAATTCACATACATAGCATGAAAACATAAGTCTTTCCTATTCTACTCTAACCACCTAACATGTTACTAATTCTACTTCTACTCTACATACAAACACATGCATAATAACTGTATTAATATCTTTCCTAATTATCTAATTATCAAACATAAATATATGCTATGAATGCTAAACTACATGCAAGGCCTCCACTCACCTGGATAATCCTGACTCTGAGAAGCATCGTCGGCTCCGGCTCCAGCCAGCAGCACTGGGTTCGCACCTGAAGTGCAAAAAGGACCCATTAGGACCCCTGAAGAAAAGAAAAGCGAAAACTTGAACTGCTGCTGCGTCACGCCGTCGCTAGCGAGATACTGCTGCTCGCTAGCGATGGGCCGGTCGCTGGCGAGCTCCTCTTGCTCGCTGGCGACCCTCACGCAGAAAAAGGACAAAAACTACTTTTCACTCACCGTCGGGAATTTGCTCAAGCAGAGTATCCCCAAGACGTCAAAACCTCACTCCGACAGAGTTCCTTTACAGAAAAAGGAACGCCCAAAAGCACTGCTCTTAAAAGGCGTGAGAATGAGGTGTGAAGAAAAGGACTCAACTACTACTCATATAATAGGTGAGGTGGGGGGAGCTGACATCATGCTGCGTCCGATGTGGGACTTCGGACGGTCGCTAGCGACGAGCTCACCGCTAGCGGGCACTGGTTGCTCGCTAGCTAGCACCTTCTGACAGCAACGCTGTGACGTCTGTTCTGCACGATGTGGGACTTGGTCCCGTCGCTGGCGACGCGCTGGTGGTCGCTGGCGACTAGCTACTCGCTAGCGAAATCTGATTGCTCGCTAGCGAGTCCCATCTGACAGCAACTTGCTGACGTGTTTCTGACGCGTCCTAAAGAGAGTCCTTCCTAAGGGACACTGTGATACGGGGTATCACAATCTCCCCTCCTTTTAAGGATTTGGTCCCCAAATCCAAACTAAACGTGAAAGAAAAAAGACATGCTAGAAAGGATATACTAAGGTTACCTTCTAGATCGAAAAGGTATGGGTACTTTTCCCTCATCGACTGCTCCGTCTCCCACGTGGCTTCGTCTCCAGAGTGATTTCTCCAGATGACCTTGACTAGAGGTACCTCCTTCGAACGAAGCTTCCTGATCTGATGGTCAACGATGGCCACTGGCTCCTCCTCATAGCCCAAACTTTGATCTATCTGCACCGGCTGTGAACTCAGGACGTGAGACTCATCTTGAACATACTTCCTCAGCATGGACACATGGAAGACTAGGTGAACCGCTGCTAACTCCGCTGGAAGGGCTAACCGGTAAGCAACCCGGCCAACTCTCTCTATAATCTCATAAGGTCCGATATAGCGTGGGTTCAGCTTTCCTTGCTTACCGAACCATACCACCCCCTTCATCGGGGAAACCCGCAAGAACACCTGATCCTCGACTGCGAACTCTAACTCGCGTCTCCTCTTGTCTGCATATGCCTTCTGACGAGAATGAGCTGCTGCCAAACATTCCCTGATAACCTTTACCTTCTCCAGAGCCTCCTGAACCATGTCTGGACCCACTGCCTGAACCTCACCTGTCTCAAACCAGCCTATAGGCGAACGACAACGCCTACCGTAAAAAGCCTCAAACGGTGCCATCTGGATGCTAGCCTGATAACTGTTGTTGTACGCGAACTCAACCAAAGGCAACTGCTCATCCCAAGACCCACCAAAATCCAAACTGCAGGCCCTCAGCATATCCTCCAAAGTCTGAATCGTGCGCTCCGACTGACCGTCAGTCTGCGGGTGAAAAGCTGTACTGAGATCCAACCTCGTGCCTAGAGCCTGATGCAAAGCACGCCAAAACCTGGATGTGAACTGTGACCCTCTGTCTGATATGATGGAAATCGGAACCCCATGTAACCTGACAACCCTGTCGATGTAGAGCCGAGCGTACTGTGTAGCCGTAAACGTAGTCTTCACCGGAATGAAGTGAGCTGACTTCGTGAGCCTGTCCACTATAACCCAGATAGCGTCGAAGCCCCTCACAACCCGTGGCAAACCCGTGACGAAGTCCATAGTTATCCTCTCCCACTTCCACTCTAGCAGTGGAATCTTCTGTAACACCCCTGCTGGGTGCTGATGCTCAGCCTTGACTTGCTGACACACCAGACACCTGGTCATGAACGCACCTACATCCTTCTTCTTACTGTGCCACCAGTACAAAGGCTTGAGGTCTTTGTACATCTTAGTCGATCCTGGGTGAACCGAATAAGGCGTACAATGAGCCTCTCTCAAAATAATCTCCCGTAGGTCCCCGACCTCCGGCACGCATAACCGGTCTCCGATCCTGAGCACCCCATCTGCATCCACTGAGAAGTCTGAACACTCCCCTCTTTGCACCCTCTCTCTGAGCTCTATCAACTTCGGATCCTCTGACTGACGCTGCTTCACCAGCTCTGCAAACGTCGACCTGATACTGATATGGGCCAAGAGCACCCTTGAACCGTCAATCTCAAACCAGCCCTCAGACTCCAACCTCTTGATATCTCCTGCCATGGATCTCCTCTCTGGTGCAACGTGGGCTAAACTCCCCTGCGATCTCCGCTCCTCCACCACTGGATTCCTACTCAAGGCGTCCGCCACCACGTTCGCCTTCCCCGGTGATACTTGATCGAACAATCATAATCGCTGAGGAGCTCCAACCACCGTCTCTGTCTCAGATTCAGGTCCTTCTGCTCAAAGATGTACTTCAGACTCTTGTGATCCGTGAAGATCTCACAAGTGTCCCCATACAGGTAGTGCCTCCAAGACTTCAGGGCGAAGATCACTGCTGCCAACTCCAAATCATGCGTGGGGTAGTTCTGCTCATGCTTCCGTAGCTGCCTGGACGCATAAGCAATCACCTGTCCCCTCTGCATAAGCACACATCCTAGACCAACCCTAGATGCGTCGCAGTACACTGAGAAACCACCACTACCCGCTGGCTGAACCAAGATCGGTGATGTAGTCAAACTGTCCTTCAATCTCTGAAAGCTCTGCTCACACCTCTCCGTCCATAGAAACTTCGCACCCTTGTGCGTTAGGGCAGTCAACGGTGCTGCTACCGTCGAGAAACCCTTCACGAACCTGCGATAGTAGCCTGCTAGCCCCAAGAAACTCCGGATCTCTGCTACTGACGTCGGTCGTGCCCACTGACGTACCGCCTCAACCTTCTTCGGGTCCACCGTGATGCCCTCACTCGTCACCACGTGTCCCAAGAAAGCCACCCTGTCCAACCAGAACTCACACTTCGAGAGCTTAGCATACAACTGATGCTCTCTCAGTGTCTGTAACACCGTCCTCAGATGCTCCTCATGCTCCTCTCTACTCTTGTTGTACACCAAGATGTCATCAATGAACACGATAACAAAGCGGTCCAAGAATGGCTTGAACACTTTGTTCATCAAGTCCATGAAAGCAGCTGGGGCATTCGTCAACCCACAAGACATCACCAAGAACTCAAAGTGTCCATAACTGGTCTGAAACGCCGTCTTGGGTACATCCTCATCCCTGATCTTCAGCTGGTGATATCCCGACCTCAAATCTATCTTCGAGAAACACACTGCTCCCTGCAACTGGTCGAACAGATCATCAATCCTCGGCAACGGGTACTTGTTCTTCACTGTGACCTTGTTCAACTGCCTGTAGTCGATGCATATCCTTATAGATCCATCCTTCTTCTTCACAAAGAGTACCGACGCTCCCCATGGTGATGAACTCGGTCTAATGAACCCCTTGTCCAGCAACTCCTGCAACTGACTCTGAAGCTCCCTAAGCTCTGCCGGTGCCATGTGATACGGGGGTATAGAGATGGGCCTCACTCCTGGCTCCAGGTCTATACCGAACTCCACCTCTCTGACCAGAGGTTTCCCGGGTAGATCCTCCGGAAACACATCCATAAACTCCCGTACCAGTGCTATGTCACTGCCACTGCTCTGCCCCACGGAAGTATCACTCATTGCTGCCAGATAACCGTCGCATCCCTTGCTCAACAGCCGTAGAGAACTCATAGAAGATATCAGACGATCCACCGGTGTACAATTGCTACTCTGGAACTCCACCGACTCTCGCTCTGGAACCCGAAAGGTCACTGTCTTCCCACGACAATCCACCTCCGCATACTGTGCTGCAAGCCAACCCATGCCCATAATCACGTCGAACTCTGCCATCTCAAGAACCATCAGATCCGCCTCTGCGCAAAACTCTCCGACCTGAACTGGACAGGACCTGAGAACTCGGTCTACATCTAACGATCCCCCTCCCGGTGTACTAACCCGGAAAGGTAACTCAAGGGCGGAAGGACTCTCACTGAACCTCAAGGCAAAGAATACTGATATAAAGGAATGCGTTGCCCCGGGATCGAACAACGCTAAAGCCTCAAAACCTCTAACTAGTATGATACCTGTGAGAACGGCATTGGATGCATGGGCATCCTGTCTGGTCATAGCAAAGAGACGGGGCTGTCCCCCGGAGCCTGAACCTCTGCCCCCTGACACTCTGCTGTTTGTCCTACCACCACCCCTGCCGGCGGATGTGAAGGAACGAGTCTGACCCTGAGATGGCTGTGCTACTGGAAAGGCGGTCTGAACATAACCCACACTGGGAGTCGGCTGTCTAGTCGGGCAATCCTTGTACCTGTGGCCCTCCTGGCCGCAACTGAAGCATCCTCTGGTCCCCATGCGGCAAACTCCAGAGTGAAGCTTACCGCAGGTCTGGCACTGCGGGTGAGAGGAAACAGATCCTCCCTGCTGAGATGAAGAAGCGGGCTGGCTGACTCTGCTCTGACTCTGGCCCTGCGAAGCTGCGGGGCGAGCCGGAAAGGGTGCTGAAGAGGTGGCCCTGCCCGGCTAGAACCCCGAAGACTGGTAGAGCTGCTGACTGCGGGTGGGAGCTGCTGCACCCGAATAAGAACCAGTGTGCCTCGCCTTCTTCTCTCCTCTGGCCTGAGCATCCAACGTCTTCGTCTCGCAGGAGATGGCGGCATTGAACGCCCCATTGTAGTCCTCTGATCTCTCATAGCATGTCAAAGCGAATCTGTACTGGATGGGGAGTCCCTGAAGGAACCGCTTCACCCTCTCGTTCGGGGTCATCGGGAACTGAGTGACCCCGGCGAGTCGAGTGAACTCGGCCTCATAATCTTTGACGATCATCTCCCCGGTCATCCTCAGCTCCAGGAAGGTCTGCAGTGCTCGGTCCCTCATGCTGGCGGGAATGAACCTGTCTCTGAATGCTCGGGAGAACTCCTCCCAAGTCAAGCGCGGAGCATCCGGCCCTCTGCGGTCCCGTAAAGCTCGGTACCAAGTATCTGCTACCCCTCCTAGCTGCTGTCCAGCCAGCTCTGCAGTAAGCTCCGACGATGTGCGAAGAATCTCGGCCCTCTTCTGAATCCAGCCAAGAAAAGCTGCCGGGTCTATATCCCCTGGTACGCCCGAGAACTGCGGAGGGTTTGACCGGCTGAAACGGTCGATCAGCTGATCCTCCGTCACCCTCGGGGTCTGCTGTGCTGTAGCTGCCTTATGTGCCTGCGTGGCCACTATCTCTGCTAGCGCGGCGACTGTGTCGCGCAAGCTCTTACGCCCGGAACCGGAGGAGGTGCGACGTCGAAAAGGAGGCATGATCCTGGCGAGGTCAAACCATAAGACATATCAGAAAGGGAATTCAAAGGAGACACTGACTACTACTGAACATAACTGATTTTACTTTCTATGAACCTTTCGTGGCACTACATTCCATGGCCATGGGTGCACTTCCATTACCATGGTTGCCATGACACTTAAGGTTCCTAGCTCCAGACTCTAGGGGGAAACCTGGCTCTGATACCAACTGTAACACCCCGCTACTCAGGGGTGTCCGTGCGAAGGGTACTGTCCCAACGAACACGCTAAACGTATACATGAACTACTAAATAAACTAGATTATATGAAAATAACTGTAAACTGATATCTATATATAGTTGTATAAAACTGATATAACTGTATAACTGCGTAACTGTATATCTGCTGAAAATATCTGAAACGTAACTGAAAGGTAACCTGCCTCTAAAGTCTGGAGCAACTAATACAACTGGAACTGAAAAGTCTCATAAAACTAATGACTGAAATAAATGCAAAATAATAACTAAGGGCTCCACAAACGAAGCGGAGCTCACCCAGGATATCAGCTGACACGACCTCTAGTGGATCAACGGCTCCTCGTCAGCGGCGGGATCGTACTCTGAAAATAGTTGATGAGGGGTGAGTCATCGACTCAGTGATGGGGAATATGCATGCAATGCAACATTCATAACACATATGTCACGAACTAACATGTTATCAATCACACAAACAATATCCTGTCTAGCTGTCACACTAAAGCCTGCATACCAAGCCTCTGTACTGTACACTGTATCTGTGATCTGTCACCTAGCGCTCAGCATAGGCATAACTTAATCTGTCTCAGCGCGCGGCATGAGTTTACTCATATCTGACCCTCGTGGGGGTATATCTGTATCTATAACCAAGCCGTTCGATAACCGGGATCGGAACGTACTTGGCGAGCTCGGGCGACTCACCGCTAATTAGTAAACCATACTAAGATACCGGGACTGACCACCGGCCATAGCGTCTGACGTATACTGATCAGGGGCGGCGTAACTATTCTAGACAGTCAGCACATAACTGGCTCAAAAGATCGTACACGTCATAAGTTCTGCTATTAGTCTATTTATCTGTCTTATATCGCGTGTTATATCATAAAGCAGTAAACAGTCAACCAATCAGCAATTCACATACATAGCATGAAAACATAAGTCTTTCCTATTCTACTCTAACCACCTAACATGTTACTAATTCTACTTCTACTCTACATACAAACACATGCATAATAACTGTATTAATATCTTTCCTAATTATCTAATTATCAAACATAAATATATGCTATGAATGCTAAACTACATGCAAGACCTCCACTCACCTGGATAATCCTGACTCTGAGAAGCACCGTTGGCTCCGGCTCCAGCCAACGGCACTGCGTTCGCACCTGAAGTGCAAAAAGGACCCATTAGGACCCCTGAAGAAAAGAAAAGCGAAAACTTGAACTGCTGCTGCGTCACGCCGTCGCTAGCGAGATACTGCTGCTCGCTAGCGATGGGCCGGTCGCTGGCGAGCTCCTCTTGCTCGCTGGCGACCCTCACGCAGAAAAAGGACAAAAACGACTTTTCACTCACCGTCGGGAATTTGCTCAAGCAGAGTATCCCCAAGACGTCAAAACCTCACTCCGACAGAGTTCCTTTACAGAAAAAGGAACGCCCAAAAGCACTGCTCTTAAAAGGCGTGAGAATGAGGTGTGAAGAAAAGGACTCAACTACTACTCATATAATAGGTGAGGTGGGGGGAGCTGACATCATGCTGCGTCCGATGTGGGACTTCGGACGGTCGCTAGCGACGAGCTCACCGCTAGCGGGCACTGGTTGCTCGCTAGCTAGCACCTTCTGACAGCAACGTTGTGACGTCTGTTCTGCACGATGTGGGACTTGGTCCCGTCGCTGGCGACGCGCTGGTGGTCGCTGGCGACTAGCTACTCGCTAGCGAAATCTGATTGCTCGCTAGCGAGTCCCATCTGACAGCAACTTGCTGACGTGTTTCTGACGCGTCCTAAAGAGAGTCCTTCCTAAAGGACACTGTGATACGGGGTATCACAATAGTGTATCCTAGTGAGACCTAGAAAATGTACCCAAACCCCTAGTATATATTTACTCACTACACTCTTGGAATTTACTACGCACTCTCTACTATATCTCACTAACACAGAAGCCAAATGCTTGGTTTTGCTTCTGCTCCGATGCACTCCACGGTTTGCTTAAGCCTCTATTTATAGAGAATCCAAACCGCGTGTCTTTATTGCACATTGCATGATCCAGCTTATGCATCTAGCTTAATAGCTATTATGCAGCTACTTATTTTTTTTATTATTATTAAAAGCATCATTATAATTACCTTATTCAAACATAATATTTCATAAATAAGGGTGATGTGATTTTTTCATCTAAATAAAAAAATTTTAAATTAAAGGAAATTCAAATAATATATTTAGAATTCTTTATATTTTAAATTCCTTAAAATTCTAAAAATATTCCATCCAAACACAGCCTTATTCTTTTTTTTCAGAAAAAATAACATATATCCACAATAATAACATAAAAAATAATAATAAAAATTTATCAAATTTATTTAATTTACATAATGATCAAATATGAGGATTGATTAGAAAATACTACTTTTTATTATTTTTGAACGATAAATATTTATTAAGTAGTCAACTATTAACTTAAATCTTATGTAGAAGTTTATATTCCAATTAATCAATAAAAATCATCAACACATAAACTTTTTGTAACAGACATACATTTCCCCTATATATCAAACTAAATTTTTAATTTCTTTTATAATTATATCCTTGGAGTTGGTTATCTTTTCATTCTAAATTTATGAATAAATTAATTTTATATTATCATTATTTCTTAATATTATATTTATTTATTTTTTCATATGATTTAAATTGTACAATTAAATTTGAGTAACCGTTGTTAATCGATAAATATGAAGGAGGCTCAAGTTATAAAGTCAAACTTCATTCTTTGGGTCTAACACAAATTATTCCCCAAATTATAGAGGGGAAGACTAAATCAAAAAATTTGTGCCCAAAATTAGACAATTATGCAATATTGGGTCAATACCACTTAATTTTACTTAATCATTTTTATTTATTTTGGTTCATTGGTTGAAATTCTATCACTGAATTTTATTGAATTTTTATTTTTATTAAATAATTATATTAATGTCAAAATAAAAAATATTGATATTAAATTTAAAATATAAAGACTAAAGTAATTATTCACTCAATAATTTACTATTAAAATCAAAGAAAATTAGAAATTTATATATAACAGTATATAAATAATTAATTAAATATAAATTATTAAAATTTTACTTAATAAAAAATGTTTATAGAGTGAAACTAAAAAATTAGAGAGCATTATAATCATATGTGTATTTTAGAATATATTTTAATAATATATGTAATATAATTATATTTGATTAATTTATTTATAATTATTTAGAGGACATTATAATAATATACATACATTATCTTGTAATCTTTTTAATATACCAAACAAGGTAATGTGGATTACCGGTAATGTTATTTGTATATACCAAACAAGGTAATGTGGATTACCAGTCATTTAATTAGAGGTAATTTATCTACAAGATAATCTAGATTACCGATAATCTCTAAGGTAACGTGCCAAATGCCCTATGAGATCCAAGAGATTTTTTATTTTTTATTTTTTTTCAGTTTAGTAGAAAGAACAACCTTTAGAATTATTTGTAATAAAATCATCAAAAATTGTCTTCATACTTTATTTATAAAATATATATATATATAACCACCATCCGAACACCACAGCCACCGCTGGACCACCGTGGGCCGTCATCGGACCACCACGATCCGCCACTGGACCACCTCTAGATCATCATCGGCTGCCACCGGACCACCATTGAACCACCACCAAATAAAGATATTATTGTAAAAATATTTACGTATTCCGTCTCTGTCTCTCGTCCCAGCTATATAGAGATACAAAAAATACGAGTAATTATCTACTCCCTCTGTCCATCAATAAATGACGTTTAGACTTTTCACAGATATTAAGAATGTAATTAAAGGACAAAAATTTATATGTAAAAATGATATATAATGACTAAATTGTCCTTTTAGTTGTTGTGTAATAATTATTATAAGAGATATGAGAGAGAATGCATGTGAGGATAAAATTGAAAAAAAAAATTATAAATGCTTTCTTAAAATTCTAAAATGACAAATAATATTGGATAAGAGAATTTTCTAAAAAGACAATTATTTATAGACGGGGGAGTATGTTCCTGCAAACCACACGTGATACAAGTAGATTTCTAGGCTAAGGATTACTTGCGCCTGTTCTCTTTGGTGTTAATCTTGCGCCTGTCATAATAATTGCTAAAACACCCTCCGTTTGGTTTTTAAAATGCGTCTTTAATATTGGTATTTTGCACATATACCACTCACACCATTCTACTGTACCTGAGCTGAAGCCCTCCTCCCCATCCTCGGATCTAGGTTTTTCCACGCATCTGCAATCGTGCAATCTGCAATCGTGCGACTAATCGAGATCTTCTCATGTGCGTATTTTCACGGTGGCAGTAGGAACTCAAGCCCTTGGGGTTTTGTTTTTGCTTCTATATTGTATTTGCTTTTTTTGAAATAAAGGGCCGATTTTGATACTTGCACAAACGGAATCAACTGCAATATTGATATCTGTAATGTTCTTCACATCTTGGGTTTGTCTCCATGGCTGAGCTATGGCCATTGTCTATTTGACTATAGTACTAGTTAATATTAGCGATACATATGCAATGTTAGCCATTTTTTTATTTTTGGAATTTAATAGTCATGTATGTTTATTGACTTATTCTGGTGGGTTGTTCGTTTCGATTTTGTATATGTTGCAGGAAGAAGGTGGTTATCTGGAGTTGAGGGGTAGGATGTTGAGGATGTGGATGCAAGGGATGAAGTGAGTGGCACTGAAGAAGTTGAAAATGGTGATGGAAGGATTGATGATGAAGATAGAACACTTTATACGACTATACGAGAGTTACTCTGCAATAAGTAAAAAACTAAATGACTAATAAGAAAATAAAGTCTGAATCTGCATATTATTTATTTTAACCGTTAGATTCAAAACTAAAATAATCTAACGGACATAAATATGAGGCGCAAGATTTACACCAAAGGATACAGGCGCAAGTAATCCATAGCCAGATATCTACTATGCTATGCCTCGGTGTGTACCTTATCTAAGTCGGGGCCTAAAAAGAAACAATAGATGAAGAATGAAACAAAACCAGAGGGGGGATTACCGTTAAAGAATTGCAGTCTTGGAGAGAAATGAAGGTGCTTGGCATTGTTGTTGTTGGTGGTGCCCCAACGGTTTATTATACTCTTTGGGACAAATCTAGGGCTATTCGTAACCATCGATTTTGCGTTTCGTCTTCTTTACCTTCGTCGTCGGGGTCTAAATCGGTGCGCATGCATCTTTCAGTCAATGTTTCGCTTCAATTATCCGTTGATCTGCGCAGAGCACAGTTACGATAGTGTGAACTGAATCAGGTCGAAGAACAATCTGTTGTTGCCGCTCCGAAGGTTGAATTCAAGTACAAGCCCGGTGTTTTTGACGATTTATTTCTCAATTTGTTCCGCAACAAATTGGTACAGGTAGGCAACGTATCCCTCTCTATCTGCTACTTATTATGAACCTGGTTTGGTTTCCCCACCTACTTATTAGAAGAAGTTCATCTGATTGAAAAACTATACTATTACTAAATAAAATGTTACAAAACTTCCCCATGAATGCATTAGAAGGTGAAGATATTGGTTTGAAATACTTCTTCGTTGCAATATATGATTATTGAGTGTGAGTACTGTAATAGGAGGTGGAATGGGACTCAAATAAACCTGGATATGATGGACTTATTGAAGTCGCGAACCGTCTAATGATGAAGGGCAAAACAAATTTGGATACCATAGATGCGGCGGTATATCCCTTTCATGTACTACTAACATGCAGAATTTAGCATGAGCATTCGTTTTGTTTTTAGAATTTTGTAAAGAAAATAGTGAAAACCATAATTATTAGAACCCGATGAACCTGCTAGTAGACTGGTACGGTTTATCATTTGAACTGAGGGAAGGCAGAATCCACTCTGGTTTTTGCTATTATTCTCTGTCTCTATCTATTTCTGTCTATTCTCTGCTGTTCTATTTTTTTCCTAAGGTACCAGTTGTTACATCACCCTATATGCTTTGTTATAAATTTTGAATGGTCTTGCTATCCAATAGTGACTTGGCTAGCTTATGTGACTTATGACAGGTTCGAGTATTGAGGTCTCTGTTCCCTCCACTCCTTCTCGACCTCTATAAAATCCTCATATCTCCAATTGGACAGGGCAAAATTGCTGCTATGATGGTTGGTGAGTTTGATTAGATTCCTCTCATTCTTATTTTCAAGTAAAATACACTCCCCTCCCCGAGATACCTATATTCCCCTCCCCTATATTTTCAAAACCTTCACTCAATTTCCCTCAATTATAAGAAACAATGGGTTATAATAATAATGGTATAATGCAAGGGTATAATGATGATAAAATAAATAAAATAGGGAAAATGATTGAAGTGTAACTTCCTTTTACTTTTATAATTGAGGGGAGGGGAGCATATGTTTTGAAAATAGAGAGGAGGGAAGTGTAATATATGCATCTCTCGATGGAGGTGAGTTTATTTTACTCTCTATTTTTTAGTTTTCTTGTCAGATGAATCTCCATTCCTTTTATGAGAAATGTTATCTGTACATACAATAGTGTCATCCACCCATTTTTCACCCATTCAAAAGTTGGCAACTTTTATAAAAATGTTGGCAAGTTGCCAACATATTCATAAAAGTTGCCAACTTTTTAAATGAGTGGAAAATAGGTGGATGTGTATTAGTGTATGTACAAGTAACATTTTTCTTTTTTATTTTTGCCTGATGTTCCCCTGAACTCCATGGGCTATGAAACTTGGTTTGATATCTTAAAATGTTGAGTATGAAAGCAAGGGTTACTGCACTGACTTGTCAATGGCTCATGGGCCCGTGCAAAGTCAATTCTGTAGACCTACAAGATGGAACCTCATGCACTAGTGGGGTAATTACCTGTGCCTTTACCTGTGCTTGATATTTATTTATGAGTGCTGTAAAACTAAGACCAAATAATCTCGAAGGTGTTTGTGGAAAAGTGTAAGTACCTGGAGGAAAGCAAGTGTATTGGTATTTGCATCAACACTTGTAAGTTTCCAACACAGGTTAGTGATACTTGAAAACACTCTCATTTTTATTCATGTTACTCTGAGTTAAAATAATTGTGTTGCATTCTTAGGTAGTGTTTGTTTTCAGTGACTCTGGAGTCAGAGTCAAGGGAGTCATGAAGTCAGTGTCACAGGAGTCAGAGTCATAGTGACTCCAAAATTGGCTCTGAACACTTCTTCATATATTTGTGCCTCCATTCCAGCACACAGTGACTCCAAAATTGGAGTGAACAAAAAATTGATAATTTTGTTCACTGGGTCACTGAGACTCTGTTCTTTGAGTCACAGTGACCCTCGCACCAAACACTTGACAAAATCAATTTTTCACTGACTCCCTCACTCTGACCCCGGAGTCAGAAAAAACAAGCGCAGCCTTATAAATGGTTTCATCTGACGCATTTTTTCAATCTAGACCTTTTTCAAGGATCATATGGGAGTTCCATTACTTATGGAACCCAACTTTGTCGATTATAGCTGTCAGGTAATATTGTATAATTTCTTTTGGAGCCCATCTCATGAGATGACCTCCCTGTCATATTTCGTACTATGTTAAAATATGTTTGCAGTTCAAATTTGGAGTTCTTCCCCACCGCATGAAGAAGATAGTGTCTTGAAGGAGCCTTGCTTAGAAGCATGTCCCAATGCGGTCAAAAGGATGAGGGTTGCCCAAAATATAGATGAAATTGCATGCCCTAAGACATAACTATATTTTCTTCAGCAAACAATAACATACTTTTCTATCTAGATTGCTTAGATCATCAGAATTACGTATCCTCTGAATAATGTTGGAGTGGATGATAGACATTATTGTTTTTGCTTCTGGGCTTAGCTTCTGAGTATGTATTTCAATGAGAGTGATGTCCTTTGCTGTGAGAGTCCTTATCACATCTGCAAGGAAAATTATATTTTGACTCTCCAAATGAGTATTACATATGGACATCTATATTTTGATGCCAAATAATGATATTGTGATGCCAAAATAACGACCCTTGATTTTAAAATTTTTTTGGATGTCCACATGAGACAATCATTTGGAGAGTCCATATAGCATTACTGCATCTGCTTTAGTTGCTCTCATCACCTTAGGAAAATCATTTGAATCAATAAGAGAGACACTATCTCTCTGAGTTTGATTTATTTGAGCCAAGTCATCTTTAGAGATTATGTGTCATGATTTCTGATGTTGAAGGAGACGACCCAATTTCCTTCGTTCTTCAAATGATTGTTGAATACTCTTATAATAGAGGGGTATATATTGGTGCTAATCTGAAAATGTTCATCCTTGAAAGGCGAATGCTTTCAGTATAAAACATCGTGATCTAAATTCAAATAAGAAATATTGAGTTTTCTTTCCTTTTAAATCTCATATGGAGTAGATTTAAGATGTCTTATTGGAAACCTTAGTTTGAGTGTAACATGATGTGTTAACAACTTCTATCTAGTATGATTTTGATAAATCACTTTTTAAAAGCTAATTCTAAAAATTTCTTGGACATTAGTTTTTCCTCTCAACTACTTTATTTTGTTGAGAAATTCATGAAAATGAGAAGTTATAAAAATTTTATAATTTTCACAAAAATTTCAAATAATTGATTTATGAATTCTCCACTTGATATAATTTAATTGAAGAAATTGTAAGACCTATTTAATTTTGAATTTTCTTAGCCAACAAAGTAAACTTATTAAATGTCTCATCTTAAAAAGTTAAGAATAAATTCATGTAAATCTAGAGTAATTGTCCATAATTACAAAGAGATGTCTCTCCATATGTTGGCAGTATTAGTTTAACCAATCAAACCTATATGAAAAAGTTATAGTAGTCTAGAGGATCAAACAATGTATTATGAAAACAAGTTTTTGGTTGCTTAACTTTTTATAAAAAAATCACAAGTTGAGTCTTATTAAATTTTATTTTTGGCAATCCTTTTGCTAACTCTTTGTGAGAGATTTCATAAATGAGTCTCATATTTGCATGCTCAAGTTTGTTAGGTCAAAGCCATTTCTCATCCAAAATGAATGCTCAATATTTTGATGAGTTAGGTCTTCTAAATATAATACATAAGTATATATTTCTATATCTTTAAGAACAATATTACCTATTTCAGGATCAATTATTTTTCCATTTGTTACATCAAAATAATAGTCTTAATAACATAATTGAGTAATACTGAAAAGGTTATGAGTTAAACTATTAACTAATAAAACTCGGAAATATAGTTAGAAGAAATTTTACTAACATTGCCAATATCAATCAATTGTCTAATGACTCCATTGCCAAACTTGACAGTTCCAAATTTCCTTGATCTAAAAGAAATAAAATTTTCTCTTTCTGGCGTCATATGTCTAGAGTAACCATAATCTATGTATCATTTATTGTTTTTGATTGATTATTTTAATTCATATCTCCAGTAATCAAATTTGTTTTCTTAGGTTCCCACGTCTTTCTAGGTCTTTTGTGACTAGTTGTTATTCTCGTCCTGAATGTCTGACCGAGGTCTTGGCCCTTGATTTCGGAACTTAGCCCAAGTAATACAAGCAGAACAAGTACATAAGTAGATCAATTATTTATTCTTAGTCAGTATTCGAGCATTCAATTGAATCTGCTTTAGAGGGAGAGTTCTCTTTGAATATATAGATCGTTTATTCTTATTTCTCATTATCATCATTCATGGTAGAATCTAGGCATTACAATTTCGGCCAGATTATTATCCTAATGTTTCCCTTATCCTTGCTCTTGTTGTCCCGCCCTTTTATCTACCTATTTGAAGTGTCTCTTTACCAGCCTCGGTCAGCCGATGCATGGGCCAGGACATATTAGCCCAATTTACTACACAACCCCTGAGTTTGGGCCTAAATTAGTTTTAGGGCCGAGCTCGATTATTAGTGTCGAGATCCTTTGAGACCGAGTTTTGGGGTCGAGCTCTATTGTTCTAAAAGAATGATGCACCCCTTCATTTTTTTATTTTTTAGACGGTTATGGGGCCTCATGCATAGTGGTGTACGTGGCGTAATTTTGTTGGCTATGTGGTCATGTCTCATAAATGCTTACATCATTTCGCTTTGGATGGTTGAGATTATGCAGTGTAAGAAGTTTTTAGTCGTAGTATTTTGAGCGGTTTACACGAGTGTTGGATTAAAGAAAACTCCTATTTCTCTTATTACTTCATCTTCCCTTCCTTTCTCTTTTCTCCTTTGTTCTCCGCATCGTTCCCCCTTCACCTCCATTGCCAGAATCCTGCTCCTCGATTTTTCGTTGCGTATATTGGTAAGTCTTTTCGATTTAAGCCTTCAGATTGAAACATTGTATTACTTTCCTTTTTGTTTCATTTTGGAGTATTCTTTGCTGCATTTTAGAGTATTCTTTGTTGTCGCCCAAGAATTGCTCATCCTCTCTTCCCTTTCAGGTAGAAAAATGTCTAGTGAAGGGAATGCGATGGTTGCAGTGGCAGAGATTTCTATTTCCCCAGTCACATAAGATCCTTATTCTAGGGTCCATGGGGAAGTATTAGGGATTTCTTCCCCTTTTGGTGACAACGAGAGTATTATCCGATTTCGAAGAAATTATTCTATTTTTGCTGATAGTGAAGAAAATAAGTTTGTTTGTCTCCCCTTCAGTCCTGTCGACCGAATACGTCACTATGTTGCTAGTGATAGGGCAACTAATTTTTTCTTTATGTATCTTTTTTTTTTATAAGCTAGGGTTATTACTTCCCTTTTCTGATTTTAAAGTCGACGTGTTAAATAGGCTTAATGTATCCCCTTCTTAGTTGCACCCTAATGGTTGGTCCTTTGTCCGATCTTTTGAGATTTTGTGTGAGATTTTAGGTGTTGAAGCAAGTGTTGATGTATTCTTTTATTATTTTCAATCAAGAAATGTTGACAAGGGTTATTGAATCTCCTTAAATAGTTGTCTGTGTCGACGCATTCTGGATCTCTTAACCTCTTCTAATAAAAACTTTAGAGTAAGCCCCCAAATTGGTCCCTGACAATTTCAGCATCGGACAAGGTGGTCCTTGACAATTGGAAATACCCTAGCTGGTCCATGACAATGTCAAAAGTCGGACATCGTAAGGTCCCTGGATGGAAAACGTTAACAGTGTTAATGACAATTTCATTTTTGGACAAATTGGTCTCTGACATTTTCATTGTTGAAAACATTAGTCCATAATTTTATTTAATTTTTTTATTATTTATCATCTTTATTATAATATGCATTTTTTAATGCATTTATTTTACCCTTCCCTAAAAGTTATTTATTAACCTTTACTTGTTTAAATCTCCATATTTTAAATTATATATATTAAAAGTTATACTAATAATTGATATCAAATATTAAAATTAACTAATTTAAGGTATATAAAATTTAAAATAAAAGAAATCTATTATCTTGTAAGTAATTTAATATTATCAATAAAAAGAACGAAAATTTACTTTATTTTTTTAAAGTAACTAAATTAAGAGGTTTGATACATAAAATTATTAAGAAAAAAAATCAATACTTTATTAACAAAAATCTTTTCAGAAATATCAAAATAGTTGCATTAAAGAGTGAGTGACAATTTTTAAATAAAAGATATATAGATTTGATTTAAAAATGTTTAGAGTTGAATATGTTAATGAAAGTCATAAGAGATAAAATAAAGAATTTAAAAAAATAATTAGGGATTGATTTTTCTAATAATACAATTGTCAGGGACCAATTTGTCTAAAATTGAAATTGTCATTAACACTGTTAGTTTTTTCGTCCAGGGACCTTATGATGTCCGACTTTTAACATTGTCATGGACCAATTAGGGTATTTTCGATTGTCAAGGACCACCTTGTCCGACGCTGAAATTAGAAATGTCAAAATGGGTTTGACCCGTCGGGCCGACCCGCTTAGCCCGCCCAAATTGGCGGACTGGGCTAAGTTTTTAGGACCGCCATTCACTAAAAGCCCGCTTAGCCCGCCCCGCTTAACCCGCGGGCTAGGGGGTCGGGTGTAATACCTGGGGTAGTCTGAGTTAGTTTGAGTAAGAGATCACGGTACAATCGGGGAGATAGGACCACGTGGGCCCCACCCCTCCTTTCTTTCCCTTTTCCCTTCCTTTTCCTCTTTTCTTTCTTCTTTTTCTTCCTTTCTCTTCTCTCTCATGCAGACCCTCTCTCTTTCTCTTCTCCATTCTTTCTTTTTTCATTTCTTATCTTCCTCCTCTCTCAATCTCTCATCCATCTTGAAGATTGAAGTGTGTTTTGCTCATCTAGTATATTGTGGGTAAGTGTAGTGTATTTCTTTCTCTCTATGGTTGTCTATTTCTTTCTATTTTTCGGATTGGGGGTTTAGGGTTCCTAATTAGGGTTTTTGATTTTGTTGAGAGATTGAGGTTTGTGATGTGTTCTCTAGGGTCTCAACCAACTAGGGAAGCTCCAGGGAACTCATCCTAGCTCCGGGTGGAGTCTTGGAGCTCATTGGAGTAATTTGTGAGTAATGGGTTATTTGTAGTTTATGTATGATTTTGATTGAATCTGTAAATTTCTTGCTATGATAGTTGATAGGGACTGAGATTGGTTGGTATATAATTGATATTGCATGTTGGTGGTGTTTGATTTGGATGGGTTGTGGTGAAAATGTGGATTTGGGGATGATTTTCGCGAAGTTTTCTGCAGAATTTCGTCTCTGACCCAGGCTGTAATCGATTACAGCGAATTGGTAATCGATTACTGTAATCGATTACCAAAATACTGTAATCGATTACTGTAATTGATTACCACGGGTTGGTAATCGATTACAGACAGCCAATTTTCGTAAAAATTTTCCTCAGAATGAAATTTGAAGTAAGTAATCGATTACAGAGCTCTGTAATCGATTACACCTGTATAAAAACTCAATTTTTAAGACTTTAACTCAATATTTTCTTATTTTAAAGTTAATTACTCAAATCCATTCGTTCACCACTACCCCAAACTAATTATCTGGTTGCTTAGGGTGTCGTGGTATTATGATATGATGTCGACGATGTGATGATAAAATAGTGAATTACTTATGCTGTGATTGTGAATGAAATGTGCCACTAACAGCGCTAAATAAGATAAAATCGAATGAGTTAAGAAATGGTAAAACGACCTGAGGAGGGGTATAGCTCGCGGGGTCGTAAATGGGAAACCTGATGAGGGGCATAGCTCGCGGGGTTTCTCTGTATAGTGTCTGATGAGGGGCATAGCTCGCGGGACATCCATACCCCCTATGAACATGAGTCGGGGCCGAGCTCCAGGTGTTCATAGATTAAAAGCTACCAAGATAAAGAGACTGTATAATAACGATTAAATCGATATATCTGCTGTGTTGGGTTATGCTATGCTTGTTGGTTTATGTTATATCTGCATATACTCCCTTATAACCTGTTTATTCATTGAGCGTATGACTCACCCATTCATACAACATGTTTTCAGATCAAGGTGCAGATCAAGGGACGAGTTCATCCGTTCCTCCCGGTTCTTAGATTTGGTGAGCCACATGTGTTAGAGGCATTATGCAGTTTATTCTTAGTGTATGCTCCTTATGTTACAGACATGATTTCCTTGTACTAGAGTAGGTGGTTGTTAATGTATAAGTCTATGTAAGACTTGTTTGGATTGTGTTGTTGTTATTAGACTTCCTTCTGAGTATGTATGATGATATTTATATATATTTGGATGTATGGATTGCTTATGGTGGTTTATGAATTAAGTAGAATGTTATGACTAGGTTATATATATGGATATTATGTATGCTAGTGTAGCTGGATTGTTGTGTGAATTACAGATTAAGGCTGACATGGGACTCGGTGTCCCATGTGCCGGTCACGATCCGAATTAGGTCGTGACAAAGTTGGTATCAGAGCCTAGGTTGAGTCCTGTAACTTATGGAGCAAACTGTTTTCAATAGGGTGACAATCGTGTAAATGGTTGTCGGCCCATTTTCACAAGATTGTGACTCTAGTGAAAGCTTTTATAGGATGTCTTATGGTTTTGTCTTGATGTTTCTGTGTGGTGATCCCTTATTGTTCAGGGTCACCTCTTCTGCTGTTTTTCTGAACGCTTGTTTGTTTATTTAGCTATCTTGTTCTCACATGCCTCCTAGGAGAAGCACCCGAGGTAGACCTCGTATCAACAGGGACCCTTCTCCTGAGCAAGAGGCTGTGGGACCCCAAGGGGGCAATACGGATTATGACCGCAATGCGGAAATCCGGGATATTCGTCAGACTCTGAACACTCTGATGCAGATGATGGCGAATCAGAATAATCAGAATAATCTGAATCAGGAAAGAGCAGAAGTCCCCCCTAACCCTGAATATGAGCCGCCAAGAAGAAGGCCGCAAGTCTTTGGACCTACAGAGGTGTCGCTAGAGGCGTATCTGAGGCTTAATCCGCCAACCTTTTCTGGAGATTCCATGGATGAAGACCCCGAGGAGTTTCTTGATAGGGCTACGAGGGCTCTACGTGCTCTCCAATGCCATGATGTGAGGGCCGTAGACCTTGTTACCTACACTCTGCAGGGCATTGCAGCCCACTGGTATGAGACCTTAAGGATTGATAGGGCAAACATGAGGAGACCACCACCGGTATAGGAAGAGTTCACAGACGCCTTCAGGGCAAGATTCTTTTCAGAGAACCGAAGGGAGCTGTTGGCTGATCAGTTCCTTAGGCTGAAGCAGACACAGGGCATGTCCGTAGTTGAGTACGCTACGCAGTTTACTCGATTATGCCGATATGCACCTCATGAGATCACTCCGGAGGACCGGAAGATGAGAAGGTTTGTGAAGGGGCTCAGGGATCCGATGCGATCCATCTTGCATAATGAGATTGGGCGGAAGACTTTTTCTCAAGTCATGGAAACTGCAGTGGGGATTGAAGGTTCCCTAGAGGAAGATAAGCCTAGTAGAGGGTTTGACAAGAAGAAGAAGACTACAGGGCAGTTCTCCGGAGGATCCAGTTCTGGTGGATCTCATGGTTACCAGCATCAGAGGTTCATGCCTGGGGGTGGTTCCAACTCATCAGGATCCACTCCTAGAGATGTGCCGACGAGGTCCCAGTCTAGCAGTGGTTCTCAGTCTGGTACGCAGTGGCCAGATCCTCGTGCTCCTCATTGCAAGAGTTGTGGAAGGTATCATCAGGGACCCTGCCGTGCTGTTCCTCACACCTGTTATGGTTGTGGTCAGACAGGCCACTTTATCAAGGATTGTCCCCGCTTTTCTGGTGGAACTTATAGGTCTCAGGCACCGGTTTTACCCACTCCATCTTTCTCAGCTATGTCTCCGGGTGGATCTTCTGGGCATGGGGGTAGAGGACTGACTAGAGGAAACAGAGGTCGTGGTCAGGGAGGTGGAGGAAGAGCTCAGCCTAGAGTCTTTGCGTTGACCCGTCAGGATGCTCAGGCATCCAATGCTGTAGTGGCAGGTATAACAAAAGTTTGTTCTTCTGAAGCTTATGTGCTGTTTGATCCGGGCTCCACACATTCTTATGTGTCCCCGTTCTTTGCTTCCCGTTTTGGCGAGCAACCTGTGTCTTTGGAGGATCCTTTTTGGGTTAGTACTCCGGTCGGAGAACCTCGTATGGTTCATCTTGAGTGCAAGTCATGTGTGGTTTCTGTAGGCGGGATGGACACTTTAGCCGACCTGGTGATCCTCGATATGGTGGACTTTGATGTCATCCTGGGCATGGATTGGTTGGCTTCATGTCATGCCTCGGTGGATTGCTATGCCAAGTTGGTGAAGTTTGTCCTCCCCGATGGTTCGACCTTCGAATTCCAAGGGGATCATTGTATGACCCCTGCTTCTTTGATCTCGGCTATGAGTGCCATGAAGTTGATGGACCATGGGTGTCAAGGTTTTCTAGCGTCAGTGATGAACATGGAGGCTAGTATTGTACGTGTTGGTCAAGTTCCAGTGGTATGTGAGTACCCAGATGTGTTTCCGGAGGAGTTGCCGGGTATGCCACCTGATCGGGAGATAGAGTTCGGGATTGATCTAGCTCTTGATGCTCAACCAGTTTCCATTCCTCCTTACCGTATGGCTCCGAAAGAGTTAAACGAGTTGAAGGATCAGCTGAAGGATCTCTTGGACAAAAGGTTCATCCGACCGAGCACGTCACCTTAGGGTGCTCCGGTTCTTTTTGTTAAGAAGAAGGATGGGTCCATGAGGCTTTGTGTGGACTACAGGCAGCTCAACAAGTTGCCGGTCCGAAACAAGTACCCTCTTCCGAGGATTGATGATTTGTTTGATCAGCTTCAGGGTGCTTGCTGTTTTTCTAAGATTGATCTGAGATCGGGTTACCATCAGTTGAGGATTAAGGAAGGAGATATTCCGAAGACGGCTTTCCGTACCCGATATGGGCATTTCGAATTTCTTGTGATGTCTTTTGGGTTGACCAATGCCCCTGCAGCTTTTATGGATCTCATGAACCGAGTGTTCAAATCATTCCTGGATCGATTCGTCATAGTCTTCATCGACGACATCCTGGTATACTCTAAGTGTGCTGAGGAGCATGAGCATCATCTCAGGGTTGTGCTGCAGACTCTGAGGGACCACAATCTTTATGCCAAGTTCTCTAAGTGAGAGTTTTGGATGGATCAAGTAACCTTTCTGGGGCATATAGTGTCTAAAGATGGTATTATGGTGGATCCGAAGAAGGTAGAAGCAGTTCAGAAATGGCCTAGACCTACAACAGTGACAGAGATCCGTAGTTTCTTGGGTCTTGCGGGCTACTACCGGAGATTTGTCAAGGATTTCTCTCGGGTAGCAGCACCTCTCACCCAGTTAACTCAGAAGCACGCGCCTTTTCTGTGGTCGGAAGCTTGTGAGTCAAGCTTTCAAAGGCTGAAGGAGGCTTTGACTACCGCTCCCGTTTTGGCCTTGCCTACCGGTTCAGGAGGCTACTCCGTGTATTGTGATGCTTCCCGAATTGGGCTTGGTTGTGTTTTAATGCAGAATGGGAGGGTGATAACTTATGCCTCAAGGAAGTTGAAGAATCACGAGCAGAACTACCCCACTCATGATTTGGAGATGGCAACGGTGGTGTTTGCTCTCAAGATCTGGAGACACTACCTCTACGGAGAGACGTGGGAGATCTACGCCGACCACAAGAGCTTGAAGTACATCTTTCAGCAGAAAGACCTCAATCTGAGACAGAGGCGGTGGATGGAGTTGCTGAAGGACTATGATTGTACCATCCTGTATCACCCTGGAAGAGCAAATGTAGTCGCTGATGCTTTAAGCAGGAAGTCTATGGATAGTCTGGCCCACATTGCTGTTGTGAAGAGACCATTGGTCGAGGAGATCCATAGGTTGGAGTCGGAGGGCATGCACTTCGAGTTAGGGAGATCTGGAGTACTCTTAGCTCATGTGCGGACTCAATCCTCTTTGGTGGACCAGATTTAATCTGTTCAGCGGGATGATCCAAGGCTTGCTAAGCTAGTGTCAGAGGTCAGTGCAGGGAAGAACGTGGAGTTATCTTTAGACTCAGAGGGTGTTTTACGGTGTGGACAGCGGTTGTGTGTACCCAATGTGGGTAATTTGAGGAGACTCATTCTAGAGGAAGCTCACAACTCCAAGTATTCCATCCATCCAGGTAGCACGAAGATGTATCAGGATTTGAAACAGTTGTTTTGGTGGGAAGGTATGAAGCGGGATGTGGCAGACTTTGTTTCCCGGTGCTTGGTGTGTCAGCAAGTGAAAGCAGAGCATCAAAGACCCGCAAGGTTGTTGCAACCGTTGGAGATACCCACGTGGAAGTGGGAGATGATCACCATGGATTTCGTGACGGGATTACCCCGCAGTTTTCGAGGCTTTGACTCCATATGGGTGATTGTGGATCGACTGACCAAGTCGGCCCACTTCATTCCGGTTAAGACGGTTTACGGAGCGCCTCGCTATGCTCAGTTGTTCTTGGAGGTGATTGTGCGACTACATGGTGTTCCTGTCTCCATCATCTCGGACCGAGGTACTCAGTTCACCTCTCGGTTTTGGCGATCCTTTCAAGAAGCTTTAGGGACACGTCTTAATTTCAGTACGACATTTCACCCTCAGACCGATGGGCAGTCAGAGAGGACTATCCAGATTTTGGAGGACATGCTTCGAGCTTGTGTGATGGATTTTGGCGATGGTTGGGATCCATACATTCCATTGATCGAATTCTCTTATAATAACAGTTATCAGGCCAGTATTGGAATGACACCGTTTGAGGCTCTGTATGGTAGGAGATGTCGTTCCCCCATTGAGTGGTTTGAGAGTGGTGAAGCGGCTCTGTTGGGACCCGACTTGGTTCAAGATGCCATGGAGAAGGTGAAGTTGATCAGGGAAAGGCTGCAAGCGGCCCAGAGTAGGCAGAAGGCCTATGCCAACAACCGGAGACGAGATTTGGAGTTTTCGGTTGGCGATCACGTGTTCCTCCGCATTTCTCCGATGAAGGGAGTTATGAGGTTCGGGAAGAAAGGCAAGTTGAGTCCCAGTTATATCGGACCTTTGAGATCCTGGATCAGATTGGAGCCGTGGCTTATCATCTGGCACTTCCCCTGAGTTATCTGCTATACACCCTGTCTTTCACGTGTCCATGTTAAGGAAATACCTATCCGACCCCTCTCATGTGCTTGAGCATCAAGTATTGCCTCTGGATGAAAACTTAGCTTTCGAGGAGGAACCCGTGGCGATTGTGGACCGTCAGGTGAGGAAGCTCCGAACTAAGGAAGTTGCTACAGTGAAAGTGGTTTGGCGGAACCACTCAGGTCAGGAAGCTACATGGGAGCCCGAGGAAGCCATGCGGGACAAGTATCCGCACCTCTTTCATGTTTCAGTAATCCCTTTTCCTTCTGTGTTTGAATTCGGGGTCTGAATTCTTTAAGGGGGAAGATTGTAATACCTGGGGTAGTCTGAGTTAGTTTGAGTAAGAGATCACGGTACAACCGGGAGATAGACCACGTGGCCCCACCCCTCCTTTCTTTCCCTTTTCCCTTCCTTTTTCTCTTTTCTTTCTTCTTTTTCTTCCTTTCTCTTCTCTCTCACGCAGACCCTCTCTCTTTCTCTTCTCCATTTTTTCTTGCTTCATTTCTTATCTTCCTCCTCTCTCAATCTCTCATCCATCTTGAAGATTGAAGTGTGTTTTGCTCATTAGTATATTGTGGGTAAGTGTAGTGTATTTCTTTCTCTCTATGGTTGTCTATTTCTTTCTATTTTTCGGATTGGGGGTTAGGGTTCCTAATTGGGTTTTTGATTTTGTTGAGAGATTGAGGTTTGTGATGTGTCTCTAGGGTCTCCACCAACTAGGGAAGCTCCGGGAACTCATCTAGCTCCGGTGGAGTCTTGGAGCTCATTGGAGTAATTTGTGAGTAATGGGTTATTTGTAGTTTATGTATGATTTTGATTGAATCTGTAAATTTCTTGCTATGATAGTTGATAGGACTGAGATTGGTTGGTATATAATTGATATTGCATGTTGGTGGTGTTTGATTTGGATGGGTTGTGGTGAAATGTGGATTTGGGGATGATTTTCGCGAAGTTTTCTGCAGAATTTCGTCTCTGACCCAGGCTGTAATCGATTACAGCGAATTGGTAATCGATCACTGTAATCGATTACCAAAATACTGTAATCGATTACTATAATCGATTACCACGGGTTGGTAATCGATTACATACAGCCAATTTTCGTAAAATTTTTCCTCATAACGAAATTTGAAGCAGGTAATCGATTACAGAGGCCTGTAATCGATTCCACCTGTATAAAATCTCAATTTGTAAGACTTTAACTCAATATTTTCTTATTTTAAAGTTAATTACTCAAATCCATTCGTTCACCACTACCCCAAACTTATTATCTGGTTGCTTAGGGTGTTGTGGTATTATGATATGATGTCGACGATGTGATGATGAAATAGTGAATTACTTATGCTGTGATTGTAAATGAAATGTGCCACTAACAGCGCTAAATAAGATAAAATCGAATGAGTTAAGAAATTGTAAAACGACCTGAGGAGGGGTATAGCTCGCGGGGTCGTAAATGGGAAACCTGATGAGGGGCATAGCTCGCGGGGTTTCTCTGTATAGTGTCTGATGAGGGGCATAGCTCGCGGGACATCCATACCCCCTATGAACATGAGTCGGGGCCGAGCTCCAGGTGTTCATAGATTAAAAGCTACCAAGATAAAGAGACTGTATAATAACGATTAAATCGATATATCTGCTGTGTTGGGTTATGCTATGCTTGTTGGTTTATGTTATATCTGCATATACTCCCTTATAACCTGTTTATTCATTGAGCGTATGACTCACCCATTCATACAACATGTTTTCAGATCAAGGTGCAGATCAAGGGACGAGTTCATCCGTTCCTCCCGGTTCTTAGATTTGGTGAGCCACATGTGTTAGAGGCATTATGCAGTTTATTCTTAGTGTATGCTCCTTATGTTACAGACATGATTTCCTTGTACTAGAGTAGGTGGTTGTTAATGTATAAGTCTATGTAAGACTGTTTGGATTGTGTTGTTGTTATTAGACTTCCTTCTGAGTATGTATGATGATATTTATATATATTTGGATGTATGGATTGCTTATGGTGGTTTATGAATTAAGTAGAATGTTATGACTAGGTTATATATATGGATATTATGTATGCTAGTGTAGCTGGATTGTTGTGTGAATTACAGATTAAGGCTGACATGGGACTCGGTGTCCCATGTGCCGGTCACGATCCGAATTAGGTCGTGACAAAGTTGGTATCAGAGCCTAGGTTGAGTCCTGTAACTTATGGAGCAAACTGTTTCAATAGGGTGACAATCGTGTAAATGGTTGTCGGCCCATTTTCACAAGATTGTGACTCTAGTGAAAGCTTTTATAGGATGTCTTATGGTTTTGTCTTGATGTTCTGTGTGGTGATCCCTTATTGTTCAGGGTCACCTCTTCTGCTGTTTTTCTGAACGCTTGTTTGTTTATTTAGCTATCTTGTTCTCACATGCCTCCTAGGAGAAGCACCCGAGGTAGACCTCGTATCAACAGGGACCCTTCTCCTGAGCAAGAGGCTGTGGGACCCCAAGGGGGCAATACGGATTATGACCGCAATGCGGAAATCCGGGATATTCGTCAGACTCTGAACACTCTGATGCAGATGATGGCGAATCAGAATAATCAGAATAATCTGAATCAGGAAAGAGCAGAAGTCCCCCTAACCCTGAATATGAGCCGCCAAGAAGAAGGCCGCAAGTCTTTGGACCTACAGAGGTGTCGCTAGAGGCGTATCTGAGGCTTAATCCGCCAACCTTTTCTGGAGATTCCATGGATGAAGACCCCGAGGAGTTTCTTGATAGGGCTACGAGGGCTCTACGTGCTCTCCAATGCCATGATGTGAGGGCCGTAGACCTTGTTACCTACACTCTGCAGGGCATTGCAGCCCACTGGTATGAGACCTTAAGGATTGATAGGGCAAACATGAGGAGACCACCACCGTATAGGAAGAGTTCACAGACGCCTTCAGGGCAAGATTCTTTTCAGAGAACCGAAGGGAGCTGTTGGCTGATCAGTTCCTTAGGCTGAAGCAGACACAGGGCATGTCCGTAGTTGAGTACGCTACGCAGTTTACTCGATTATGCCGATATGCACCTCATGAGATCACTCCGGAGGACCGGAAGATGAGAAGGTTTGTGAAGGGGCTCAGGATCCGATGCGATCCATCTTGCATAATGAGATTGGGCGGAAGACTTTTTCTCAAGTCATGGAAACTGCAGTGGGGATTGAAGGTTCCCTAGAGGAAGATAAGCCTAGTAGAGGGTTTGACAAGAAGAAGAAGACTACAGGGCAGTTCTCCGGAGGATCCAGTTCTGGTGGATCTCATGGTTACCAGCATCAGAGGTTCATGCCTGGGGTGGTTCCAACTCATCAGGATCCACTCCTAGAGATGTGCCGACGAGGTCCCAGTCTAGCAGTGGTTCTCAGTCTGGTACGCAGTGGCCAGATCCTCGTGCTCCTCATTGCAAGAGTTGTGGAAGGTATCATCAGGGACCCTGCCGTGCTGTTCCTCACACCTGTTATGGTTGTGGTCAGACAGGCCACTTTATCAAGGATTGTCCCCGCTTTTCTGGTGGAACTTATAGGTCTCAGGCACCGGTTTTACCCACTCCATCTTTCTCAGCTATGTCTCCGGGTGGATCTTCTGGGCATGGGGGTAGAGGACTGACTAGAGGAAACAGAGGTCGTGGTCAGGGAGGTGGAGGAAGAGCTCAGCCTAGAGTCTTTGCGTTGACCCGCAGGATGCTCAGGCATCCAATGCTGTAGTGGCAGGTATAACAAAAGTTTGTTCTTCTGAAGCTTATGTGCTGTTTGATCCGGGCTCCACACATTCTTATGTGTCCCGTTCTTTGCTTCCCGTTTTGGCGAGCAACCTGTGTCTTTGGAGGATCCTTTTTGGGTTAGTACTCCGGTCGGAGAACCTCGTATGGTTCATCTTGAGTGCAAGTCATGTGTGGTTTCTGTAGGCGGGATGGACACTTTAGCCGACCTGGTGATCCTCGATTATGGTGGACTTTGATGTCATCCTGGGCATGGATTGGTTGGCTTCATGTCATGCCTCGGTGGATTGCTATGCCAAGTTGGTGAAGTTTGTCCTCCCGATGGTTCGACCTTCGAATTCCAAGGGATCATTGTATGACCCCTGCTTCTTTGATCTCGGCTATGAGTGCCATGAAGTTGATGGACCATGGGTGTCAAGGTTTCTAGCGTCAGTGATGAACATGGAGGCTAGTATTGTACGTGTTGGTCAAGTTCCAGTGGTATGTGAGTACCCAGATGTGTTTCCGGAGGAGTTGCCGGGGTATGCCACCTGATCGGGAGATAGAGTTCGGGATTGATCTAGCTCTTGATGCTCAACCAGTTTCCACTCCTCCTTACCGTATGGCTCCGAAAGAGTTAAACGAGTTGAAGGATCAGCTGAAGGATCTCTTGGACAAAGGGTTCATCCGACCGAGCACGTCACCTTGGGGTGCTCCGGTTCTTTTTGTTAAGATGAAGGATGGATCCATGAGGCTTTGTGTGGACTACAGGCAGCTCAACAAGTTGACGGTCCGAAAACAAGTACCCTCTTCCGAGGATTGATGATTGTTTGATCAGCTTCAGGGTGCTTGCTGTTTTTCTAAGATTGATCTGAGATCGGGTTACCATCAGTTGAGGATTAAGGAAGGAGATATTCCGAAGACGGCTTTCCGTACTCGATATGGGCATTTCGAATTTCTTGTGATGTCTTTTGGGTTGACCAATGCCCCTGCAGCTTTTATGGATCTCATGAACCGAGTGTTCAAACCATTCCTGGATCGATTCGTCATAATCTTCATCGACGACATCCTGGTATACTCTAAGTGTGCTGAGGAGCATGAGCATCATCTCAGAGTTGTGCTGCAGACTCTGAGGGACCACAATCTTTATGCCAAGTTCTCTAAGTGAGAGTTTTGGATGGATCAAGTAACCTTTTGGGCATATAGTATCTAAAGATGGTATTATGGTGGATCCGAAGAAGGTAGAAGCAGTTCAGAAATGGCCTAGACCTACAACAGTGACAGAGATCCGTAGTTTCTTGGTCTTGCGGGCTACTACCGGAGATTTGTCAAGGATTTCTCTCGGGTAGCAGCACCTCTCACCCAGTTAACTCAGAAGCACGCGCCTTTTCTGTGGTCGGAAGCTTGTGAGTCAAGCTTTCAAAGGCTGAAGGAGGCTTTGACTACCGCTCCCGTTTTGGCCTTGCCTACCGGTTCAGGAGGCTACTCCGTGTATTGTGATGCTTCCCGAATTGGGCTTGGTTGTGTTTTAATGCAGAATGGGAGGGTGATAACTTATGCCTCAAGGAAGTTGAAGAATCACGAGCAGAACTACCCCACTCATGATTTGGAGATGGCAACGGTGGTGTTTGCTCTCAAGATCTGGAGACACTACCTCTACGGAGAGACGTGGGAGATCTACGCCGACCACAAGAGCTTGAAGTACATCTTTCAGCAGAAAAGACCTCAATCTGAGACAGAGGCGGTGGATGGAGTTGCTGAAGGACTATGATTGTACCATCCTGTATCACCCTGGAAGAGCAAATGTAGTCGCTGATGCTTTAAGCAGGAAGTCTATGGATAGTCTGGCCCACATTGCTGTTGTGAAGAGACCATTGGTCGAGGAGATCCATAGGTTGGAGTCGGAGGGCATGCACTTCGAGTTAGGGAGATCTGGAGTACTCTTAGCTCATGTGCGGACTCAATCCTCTTTGGTGGACCAGATTTAATCTGTTCAGCGGGATGATCCAAGGCTTGCTAAGCTAGTGTCAGAGGTCAGTGCAGGGAAAGACGTGGAGTTATCTTTAGACTCAGAGGGTGTTTTACGGTGTGGACAGCGGTTGTGTGTACCCAATGTGGGTAATTTGAGGAGACTCATTCTAGAGGAAGCTCACAACTCCAAGTATTCCATCCATCCAGGTAGCACGAAGATGTATCAGGATTTGAAACAGTTGTTTTGGTGGGAAGGTATGAAGCGGGATGTGGCAGACTTTGTTTCCCGGTGCTTGGTGTGTCAGCAAGTGAAAGCAGAGCATCAAAGACCCGCAAGGTTGTTGCAACCGTTGGAGATACCCACGTGGAAGTGGGAGATGATCACCATGGATTTCGTGACGGATTACCCCGCAGTTTTCGAGGCTTTGACTCCATATGGGTGATTGTGGATCGACTGACCAAGTCGGCCCACTCATTCCGGTTAAGACGGTTTACGGAGCGCCTCGCTATGCTCAGTTGTTCTTGGAGGTGATTGTGCGACTACATGGTGTTCCTGTCTCCATCATCTCGGACCGAGGTACTCAGTTCACCTCTCGGTTTTGGCGATCCTTTCAAGAAGCTTTAGGGACACGTCTTAATTTCAGTACGACATTTCACCCTCAGACCGATGGGCAGTCAGAGAGGACTATCCAGATTTTGGAGGACATGCTTCGAGCTTGTGTGATGGATTTTGGCGATGGTTGGGATCCATACATTCCATTGATCGAATTCTCTTATAATAACAGTTATCAGGCCAGTATTGGAATGACACCGTTTGAGGCTCTGTATGGTAGGAGATGTCGTTCCCCCATTGAGTGGTTTGAGAGTGGTGAAGCGGCTCTGTTGGGACCCGACTTGGTTCAAGATGCCATGGAGAAGGTGAAGTTGATCAGGGAAAGGCTGCAAGCGGCCCAGAGTAGGCAGAAGGCCTATGCCAACAACCGGAGACGAGATTTGGAGTTTTCGGTTGGCGATCACGTGTTCCTCCGCATTTCTCCGATGAAGGGAGTTATGAGGTTCGGGAAGAAAGGCAAGTTGAGTCCCAGTTATATCGGACCTTTTGAGATCCTGGATCAGATTGGAGCCGTGGCTTATCATCTGGCACTTCCCCCTGAGTTATCTGCTATACACCCTGTCTTTCACGTGTCCATGTTAAGGAAATACCTATCCGACCCCTCTCATGTGCTTGAGCATCAAGTATTGCCTCTGGATGAAAACTTAGCTTTCGAGGAGGAACCCGTGGCGATTGTGGACCGTCAGGTGAGGAAGCTCCGAACTAAGGAAGTTGCTACAGTGAAAGTGGTTTGGCGGAACCACTCAGGTCAGGAAGCTACATGGGAGCCCGAGGAAGCCATGCGGGACAAGTATCCGCACCTCTTTCATGTTTCAGGTAATCCCTTTTTCCTTCTGTGTTTGAATTCGGGGTCTGAATTCTTTAAGGGGGGAAGATTGTAATACCTGGGGTAGTCTGAGTTAGTTTGAGTAAGAGATCACGGTACAACCGGGGAGATAGGACCACGTGGGCCCCACCCCTCCTTTCTTTCCCTTTTCCCTTCCTTTTTCTCTTTTCTTTCTTCTTTTTCTTCCTTTCTCTTCTCTCTCACGCAGACCCTCTCTCTTTCTCTTCTCCATTTTTTCTTGCTTCATTTCTTATCTTCCTCCTCTCTCAATCTCTCATCCATCTTGAAGATTGAAGTGTGTTTTGCTCATTAGTATATTGTGGGTAAGTGTAGTGTATTTCTTTCTCTCTATGGTTGTCTATTTCTTTCTATTTTTCGGATTGGGGGTTAGGGTTCCTAATTGGGGTTTTTGATTTTGTTGAGAGATTGAGGTTTGTGATGTGTTCTCTAGGGTCTCCACCAACTAGGGAAGCTCCGGGGAACTCATCCTAGCTCCGGGTGGAGTCTTGGAGCTCATTGGAGTAATTTGTGAGTAATGGGTTATTTGTAGTTTATGTATGATTTTGATTGAATCTGTAAATTTCTTGCTATGATAGTTGATAGGGACTGAGATTGGTTGGTATATAATTGATATTGCATGTTGGTGGTGTTTGATTTGGATGGGTTGTGGTGAAAATGTGGATTTGGGGATGATTTTCGCGAAGTTTTCTGCAGAATTTCGTCTCTGACCCAGGCTGTAATCGATTACAGCGAATTGGTAATCGATCACTGTAATCGATTACCAAAATACTGTAATCGATTACTATAATCGATTACCACGGGTTGGTAATCGATTACATACAGCCAATTTTCGTAAAATTTTTCCTCATAACGAAATTTGAAGCAGGTAATCGATTACAGAGGCCTGTAATCGATTCCACCTGTATAAAATCTCAATTTGTAAGACTTTAACTCAATATTTTCTTATTTTAAAGTTAATTACTCAAATCCATTCGTTCACCACTACCCCAAACTTATTATCTGGTTGCTTAGGGTGTTGTGGTATTATGATATGATGTCGACGATGTGATGATGAAATAGTGAATTACTTATGCTGTGATTGTAAATGAAATGTGCCACTAACAGCGCTAAATAAGATAAAATCGAATGAGTTAAGAAATTGTAAAACGACCTGAGGAGGGGCATAGCTCGCGGGGTCGTAAATGGGAAACCTGATGAGGGGCATAGCTCGCGGGACATCCATGCCCCCTATGAACATGAGTCGGGGCCGAGCTCCAGGTGTTCATAGGTTAAAAGCTACCAAGATAAAGAGACTGTATAATAACTATTAAATCGATATATCTGCTGTGTTGGGTTATGCTATGCTTGTTAGTTTATGTTATATCTGCATATACTGCTTATAACCTGTTTATTCACTGAGCGTATGACTCACCCATTCATACAACATGTTTTCAGATCAAGGTGCAGATCAAGGGACGAGTTCATCCGTTCCTCCGGGTTCTTAGATTTGGTGAGCCTCATGTGTTAGAGGCATTATGCAGTTTATTCTTAGTGTATGCTCCTTATGTTACAGACAAGATTTCCTTGTACTAGAGTAGGTGGTTGTTAATGTATAAGTCTATGTTAGACTTGTTGGGATTGTGTTGTTGTTATTAGACTTCCTTCTGAGTATGTATGATGATATTTATATATATTTGGATGTATGGATTGCTTATGGTGGTTTATGAATTAAGTAGAATGTTATGACCAGGTTATATATATGGATATTATGTATGCTAGTGTAGCTGGATTGTTGTGTGAATTACAGGTTAAGGCTGACATGGGATTCAGTGTCCCATGTGCCGGTCACGATCCGAATTGGGTCGTGACAAAGTTGGTATCAGAGCCTAGGTTGAGTCTTGTAACTTATGGAGCAAACTGTTTTCAATAGGGTGACAATCGTGTAAATGGTTGCCGGCCCATTTTCACAAGATTGTGACTCTAGTGAAAGCTTTTATAGGATGTCTTATGGTTTTGATTTGATGTTTCTGTGTGGTGATCCCTTATTGTTCAGGGTCACCTCTTCTGCTGTTTTTCTGAACGATTGTTTGTTTATGTAGCTATCTTGTTCTGACCATGCCTCCTAGGAGAAGCAGCCGAGGTAGACCTCGTATTTCAAGTACTTGATTTGTGCTCTGGATCTAGTTTTTTTTCTCTTAATTTTTGCTTATGTTTTATTTTTACTTTTGATCTGTTCTAATTTTAATTTCTGATTTTAATTAATCATAGTATAAAATGTTGAGGAAAATAGGCGGGTCAGCCTGCCAGCCTGCTAAAAAGCGGGGCAGGCTCCATTTTTAGGACCGCCATTTTGGTGGGGTGGGCTTTTGGCGGGGCGGGCTACCCGCTTTGACATCCCTATCTGAAATTGTTAGGGACCAATTTGGGGGATTACTCAAAACTTTAAAGATCATTTCTTTAAAGTTCAGTCTGTATCTTCTGAGTTTTGTAACACCCCCAAAAACCCTAATTCATGCATGTCGTGCGTTAGAATAAATCGTAATTTAATTTACTATTCTTTTTGACAGTTTAGTGATTCAATAATTTAATCATGATATGATTACCCTTGAATATATATATATATATATAAGCATGTATAATATGATGATCTCTAACCCTATGCAAAAATTCTAACACTTCACGTATACATGCATGACATGTGGCACCATCATGCACACTCCATGCAAACCATGCATAACCTTACTTCATAAACAAGAAATATTTTCTTCAAGAATAAGATTCATGACTCATCTTTTTTAGGTTCAACTAGTTATATCAACCCGCCTAAGATGAAAATTTATCCACCAAAATTTTATTCCCGAAATACCCTTGTGTACCCCACAAATTCCTAATAATTTTCTTCCACTAATGGAGTGCCAAGTGGCACCCCGCTCATACTAGACCTTGGGGAGCGCCAGTACTTTATGTAAAGAAAAAGGATGACACCATGAGGTTGTGCATCGACTATCGCCAATTGAATAAGGTTACTGTCAAGAATAAGTACCCGTTGCCGAGAATCAACGATCTCATGGACCAACTAAAAGGAGCAATTGTGTTCTCCAAGATCGATCTTTGGTCTGGGTATCACCAGATTAGGGTGAAGGAAGCTGATATTTCCAAGACGGCGTTCAGATCGAGATACATACATTTCAAATTCACCGTCATGTCCTTCGGATTAACCAACGCCCCTGCAGTCTTCATGGATTATATGAACCGGATCTTCCGTGAGTACTTGGATAAGTTTGTTGTGGTATTCATCAATGACATCCTAATATATTCAAGAACAGAGGAAGAACATGCAAAGCACCTGAGAATGATTCTGGAAATTCTAATGGAGAAGGAACTATACGCTAAACTCTCTACATACGACTCCTGGCTTAAGGAAGTTCAATTCTTAGGCCATGTCGTGTCTAGTGAGGGCATAGATGTGGAACCTGCTAAGGTGACTGCAGTGCTGGAATAGAAGAGACCAACGACCCCGATTGAGGTAAGAAGCTTTATGGGATTGGCCGGTTACTACAGAAGATACATCCAAGGATTTTCTCGCATTGCCTCACCAATGGCCAACCTGACCCGCAAGGATTCATCATTTGAATGGAATGAAGCATGCAAGAAGAGCTTTCAAGAGTTGAAAGAGAAGATAACCACCGCACCAGTCCTGGCCTTACCAGATCCTGAGCAACCGTTTGAAGTATACTGTGATGCGTCGGGACAAGGTCTGGGGTATGTGCTAATGCATAACAAGAAACCGGTGGCTTATGGGTCAAGGCAGCTTCAACCGCATGAGCTCAATTATACAACCCACGACCTTGAATTGGCTGCAGTGGTGTCAGCTCTAAAGAAGTGGTGGCACCACTTATATGGTGCAAGGTTTGAAGTCTTTTCTGATCACAAGAGCTTAAAATACTTGTTCGATCAGAAGGAACTCAACATGAGGCAAAGACGTTGGATGGAGTTCCTCAAGGACTTCGACTTCGCCCTGCACTATCATCCCGGCAGAATCAACACGGTAGCCGATGCGTTAAGTCGAAAGACGATCCACGCAGCATGGATGATGATCAAGGAGGAAGAGTTGATTTGACAAATGGGAGATCTAAACTTAGGGATGGAATTGACGCCTGTAATAAATATCCAGGTACACCAATTGGTGATCACCAGTAATTTCAAGCAGAGGATATTTCAAGCTCAAAAAGATGAAGGTGATGAGGAGCTGCAAAAGTATATGAAGGCCGGAATGAGAGGAAAAATCAAAGAGATTAGCTAAGGGCCTGACGAGGTGTGGAGGTTCGACAGAAGGATTTGTGTATCGAAGGGTTTCAGATTAAAAGAATATATCCTCAGAGAAGCTCACAAGAGTCAATTCACTATCCACCCTGGTATGACCAAGATGTATCATGACCTTAAAAGAACATTTTGGTGGCCAGAAATGAAAAACGACGTGGCGAATTTTGTTGGCAGCTGTCTGACGTGCCAAAATTAAAGATCAAGGCTGAGCACTAGAAGCCCGCTGGAACCCTGAACCCTCTACCAATCCCGGAGTGGAAATGGGAACACATCTCTATGGATTTCGTGTCAGGATTGCCTTTCACTCCGAGAAAGATTGATGCTATTTGGGTAATCATCGATCTGTTAACCAAGTCAGCGCATTTCTTGCCAATGAGGATGAATTTTCCACTAGAAAGGTGGGCCCGACTTTTCAGTCCAAAGGACATAACCTTATAGCAAAAATTCTCATACTCCATGATGAAGGAGATTTTCTCTTGATCTAGGCGGCCATACATCGAGATTTGGTTGTATGTCGGGTAGACATCCATAAAGCTCAGCATTCTTATAATATTTAAAATTTGAAGAAGTAATTCTTAAATCTCGTTCTCATAAAAATACTTTAAAGAGACAAAAAATTATACAAAAAGAACAAAAATTAACTTAAAAATTTTGAAAGCTCAACAAAATATAAAATTCATTGTCACCTTACAAGCATCTGGTATTCTTTATGTAGTACGTCAGAAAGTACATATCTTAATATTGGATTATTAATCTAGAAAAAAAAGTAAGAAGATTAAATATATAAGCACAACAAAGACAAAATAATACCTTATCAAATATCATGGATAAATTAAAAATAAAAATACATATAAAGAATAAGAAGTGACTAAGCTTTTAAAACTTAAATGAAAAAAATGAGAATTTTAAATAAAGTCTTGAACATCCTTCTATACCCACACAAATAGAAATGGTAAAATAATAATAACAAAAGAAAAATATAAATATGAACACAAAACACTAATTAACCATAAAGTAAAAATTCAAACTTTATCATAAGGAATATTAACTCACACAAAATATTTGATTGAAACGGTTTTTAAAGAAATATTTTCATTATTGATAAGAATAGAAATTAGTTATGAAAATTTTTAATGATAAAAAAGTATTTTAGAAAAAAAGGAACAAAGAAATATCTCGCATGTGTATTTTTTTAAAAGATGATTGCAAATATGTATCTTTTATGCGGACATATCTAAAAAAGAGAGAGAAAATAATTATAATGAGAACTATTAGAAAAATTGAAAAGAAAATCAAAGATGAAAAATAATTTAGTAATAAAAATAAGGAAGTGATGAAAGAAGTTGCATTTTCTAAAAGAAAGAAAACGATGAAGGAAGAATAAATATTGTGAAGAGAAAAGAAAGAAAAGTAAGGAAGAGGAGGAAGAGAAAAAAAATAAGAAAGAAATAAGAAAATAGAGGATGAAAGGAAAGAGAATTCGGAGAGAAAGAAAAGGGATAATGATTATAGTATTGAAAATTGTATTTTTCTTGGATAAATTAATATGAATATATTAATAATGGAAAATTCAATTAGTGGAAGATTAGGTGGTATAGTTTTTATGTTAACCAATGTATTAAGGGTCAGCTTGGATAAATAACTTATTTAAGTCCTTATATAAAAGTAACTTTTGAGAAGTAACTTATGAATAAGTTATTTTGTATGTGAATGTAAAATAATAAAAATTTTTATTTCAATTATTTTAAAAAGTGCTTCTAGAGAAGTCAAATATTCTGACTTCTCAAAAAACACTGAAATAACTTCTGTAGAAGTCATAAGTTATATAACCAAACAGGATAAAATAACTTCTGATAAGTCAGAAGTTGAAAAAAGTAAGAAGCACTGTAGTCCAAACGGACCCTAAATCTTGATCGGACGGAAACTAAAATAATGAGAGATTATCACATTAGCACAATAAGAAGCTAGATAAGAATTATAATTTTTAATATATAATATAAGATATCAGATTTATAATTATAATTAAAATTGAGCACGTGTTCCACTCATCTAAATTAAAACTAAAAATTAAATTATTATCATTAAATAATGAAGGTTGCTATTTGCACAATAAAAAATCAGCTAAAATCAATTCATGTAGATATTTTAGGCCACAAGTATTTCAGCTCACTAAAAACTAATTACTTAAATTTTTTTTTTGCCAAAGATTGTCCAATAAATTTATCGACGAGTTTGGCTGATTATCCATTGTTCACCGAACATTTAAAAAAAAAAACAAAAGTAATTAAGGTTACCGGTCCAAGTATATAAAGCCATTGCATTCAACCTGAGAAAAACATGAAACAAATGTCGTTACGTTACTTACAGCACTGAAAATATACATGTTGTTATTCCAAGAGCCCTATACGCCAATACATACTCCCATAATTATTATTCACATGATTAACATGTCCAACCTAATGAAGGTACCTTATATATTTAAACCACCCCTTTCCTACTAGTTTCCTCGTAAACAATAAACGAAAAATACACACCCCAAAATAAAATAAAAAAACAAAAAATTTTCCAACCAAAAAAGAAGGAAAACATAAAGAGAGAGAGAGAAAAATTTTCTACCTATATCACATATAATTTTCTCCTAGAAAAACCAAAATGACCAATACATATTCTTCAACACAAAACCAACCAACAAAAGCTACCCTTCAAGAAGCACAAGACCGTGGTAATTCAAATTTAAATTACCATAATTATCCTATGCACAAGACCATAGCAAGTGCATCAAATTTAGCTAACCTTCTACCAACAAGCACTGTCCTTGCATTCAATGCCCTAATCCCTCCATTCTCCAACAATGGTATCTGCCAACCCTCCAATAAGGTCCTCACATCGCTAGTCATCGTTGTTTGCGCCATTATTTGCTTCTTGTCTTCCTTCACCGATAGCTTCATGAGCAAGGATAACGGAAAACTCTACCACGGAATCGCAACATTTAACGGAATTTACATCTTCAACTACAACTCTAGCAACAATTTTAGTAGTAGTATTGATGATGAGGAAGTTGTTAGTGAATCAGAATTGTGCAAGTTTAGGATCCGTGTGATAGATTTTGTACACGCTTTTTTGTCGCTTTTTGTTTTCCTGGTATTTGCTATTAGCAATTCCAATGTGCAAAGTTGTTTGATTCCGAATGAAGGGCCTAATGAGAGCACATTGATCATGAACTTGCCATTAGGGGCAGGTGTTTTGTCAAGCTTCTTGTTCACAATCTTTCCAACCACAAGACGAGGGATTGGATATGCAGACATGCCTCCAAGTTTATGACGCCTGAAATATTAGTTGAGAAATGCTACTTAAACTATTAACCCTACTATAGGTAACACACTCTCCATTCGATCTGGATAAGATTCACACTTCATTTAACAATAATGATATGTGAGTTGGTACAGGGGCAAAACAAAATTAATTCATAGAACAATTCATATTGTTACATGGGCATTGAAAACTTGTGAATATTAGCTGATTAATTTTTATTTTTAATTTTTATTTTTCTATTTTTAAAATTTTATGAAAAAATATTAAAAACAGAGAAAATGTGCTTCATAAAATTTAAAAAATAGAGAGCACAAAAAATAAAATAAAAATAAAAATAAAATCCAATCAATATGTTGGTGTTTGCTATTTAGTCTACCTTGAAAGAAAAAGTGAAGAAAAGAGGAATACTATTGTACTTGATTGCTACTTGGTGGAAATGTAACAGTCCCTATAGAATTTTGATGTATAAGATATAGTCAAGGAAATAACTTGTTAGCACTAATTGTAATTCTTTCATGTGTTTGATATTTATACTAGTATTTTACTCATTCGCTTGGACGAGACATATGTTCTTTTTCTTTAATTTGTTTCTTTAGAGACAAAATGTAATATTTGATATAGATAATATCCTTTTGAGTGATTCCAATATATAAATATAAGTGTTGTACATAACATATCTTATTCATAGATGTGCTAAGTTTTGAAGTGAATGATTATTCTCTATAATATTAATATATGAGACATTGTTGATGTAAATTAAGTTTAGATATATTATGAAAATAAGGTAATTTAAAAAAGCTCATCATATTTCTACAACAGAAAATTTATTTACAAAAATCCCTAATCAACATTTGTAAAGAGAGAAATAGCAACACCTTAAAACATCGGATATTCTAATAGATGTTGTTCAAGCTTTCAAACAAACAAAAACTAAGGCGACAAGTGTTGGTTTTGCAACATCTACAATTTTAGAAAGTACTCATACTTAAATGTAGAGCTATGCTAACCAAAAATAGAGGTGACGGAGTATTAGCGAATCCAGATCAAATAGAACGTAAAGAAGTTTAAATTGCGCAACATATTGACTTTAAATGTATTTTTTTTGTTTTTTTTTTAATTTAGTAAAAAGAATGATAAATAGACACCACACTCAAGAAATTAGATGAGGATATAGTGATAAGTCTTGGGTTAAGACGTAACAAAGGATGAACAATCTTTGATAAATTTTTTATTTCTTGAATCACTCAAGAACAAGAGAAAAATTCTTTCAAAATAAGCAAAAGTCAAATTCTAGTTATTTTATTTTTTATTAGAATGCTTACATATATACGGCATACAATAAGCTCTAGAGTAAATAGCAATAAATGACACATTTACTAACAATGAGTGGTGAGTTTTTGTCATGGTTCTGAAAATCGGACCGGACCGACCGGTCGGACCGTGAACCGGCCTGAATCTGGTCTGTCTCAGACAAAAAATCGCATATATGGGAACCGGGAGGGAACCGCGGCGAACCGACGTTTAACCGGAGAACTGGTCCAAAACCGACGATCCGTCGGTTCAAGGGTGGCTTGCAATTTTTTTTTTGAAAAACAAATCAAAACAATGCCGTTTGCGAAGGGGAAAAAATTGAAAAAAACTCAATCACCCGTACACCCCTCTCTCTCTAGCTCGATTCCTCTCACTCATCAAGCCCATTGCCATCCACCTCCTGACAACAACAGCACAGCCCAGCCTCAACCGTCAAGCTCCTCCGTCGCGCTTCATCGTCGTCAAAGCTTGCCGCCGTCGAAGCTTGCTGCCATTGGAAGACAGAGATGTTTGTGGCTTATAAGGGAAAATAGATGAAGGGTGAATTTTAAGGGTACCTGCAGCAACATGGTTTAAAGAACAAGGTGCAGCAAAATATGGATGTTGAATATGGACATAAAAGTGATAAAAAGGGAGACAGAGACAGTAAGCGGCAGAAAGAGAAATGGGGAGTAGGTGAAGTGAGGAGGCTCATAACATTAGGGTTATTACAAGGGCCTTGGGTCACTCTTGCAACTGCAGGCCCAAGCCCAAACATCTAAAAACTAAAGAAAGAATAAAAGAAAATCCTACTATTATAAATAAGGGATTTATATATATTTTTTAATGAATTTAATGTTTTATTATGTTCCGATTTTGAACTTCCAGTTAAACCAATTGAACCTCCAAACCTCTTAACCTTTTCCTTGTCCGTTTCGATGCCCGGTCCGGTTTTCAAAACCTTAATTTTTGTAACTCCTTAATAATGTTTCACTAACTACTTAATTCTATTCGTCACATGTGCAATCCATACCAAATGACATTAACATAAGTTGTCTAAATACTAGAAAATAAAATTCAAATTAAAAATTTCTAGCTTTAATAAGCATGTCAAATAATTACTAGCAGCCTATAAGCTTATTACAATTAAAATCTAACATAAAAACTAAGAAAAATGCTCATAAAGACTGGTGAAATTGCCTACACGATTTTTTAATAAAATAAGTAATTATTTTGAATTCTCCATCTATTCTTGACCCATCCAAACTCATATCATACTCTCACTCTTAAAGGGTGATTCGTTCTCGAATCATATGTTTCTGAATTGAATCAAAAACACCTCCTAGATCAAATATAAGATTTTGTTGCTCATTGTTTGGTTGCGAATCATGATCTCTTGTTTTCCCACAACCTTGAAGTCTCATCACAACACTTTGGGTGGCATAATTCATACATTGTGCTTTCCTTTATCTTCTTTAAAGAAAATGAATAGCATATTTATTAAAAAAATTGAGAATTTATTCTTTCACCTTTCATGTTTTGGGCAGCCATGAGCACATTGTCAAATGAAGTATTATTTGCTTTCAGATCGATCTCATTTTTGGTGAGAATATTTGAAATATTATAGACTTCAATGGAAATCATTTGTTTGTTGATATTTTCCAATTTCTGCGAGTTTTCTTCATTCTCAAATTTAGGAAGCAAGTTTGGAACCTCTTCTTCAATTTGAATGGTTAAATCTTCCAAAGAAAATTTTAAGTTTGTTCAACTTGCCTCTTCATATATTTGCTCTTCATTCAATGATTGGTTTACCATTTCTTCTTCCAATTTTTCAGAATCAATCTTTGGAGCCAAATATTGAACATTGAGTGGAAGAATTGCTATAGGTGCAAGAATTGCTATAGGTGCCTCCACTAATTTTTGTTCCGAAGAAGAGGAGGAGGAGGAGGACAATGCTTTTTTTTTTTAAATTTTTTTTCTTCAAAATAATCCCTTTTTCCTCCAGCTCCTTGTTTAGCTCTCCAAATCCAGCACAAATTACCTTCCTTAGTTGATCAAATATTTACTGGAATGGGCTTTTCTGAAATTCCTTCTTATGCCATTACAGTGCTCTTGAATATCAAATGATATCAAGAACTTGTGGCTCTAATATCAAATAACAGAGTAACAACACACCAAATAGAACGAAAAGAGCTTAAAATCTCAAGATTGAGAAATTGCACAACATATTAGTTTAAGCGATATTTCTTTTTGGGTTTTTTTAATTTAGTAAAAAGAATGATATAAACGTCACACTCAAAAAATATGAGCATGTGAGTGATAAGTCTTGGATTTAGAAATCTCAAAGGATGAACAATATTTGATAAATCTTGGGTTTCTTGAATCATTCAAGAACAAGAGGAAAATTCTCTCAAAATAAGTAAAAATCAAATTTTATTATTTCATATTTTACCAGAATGCTTACATATATAGTGCATACAATAAACTTTAGAGTAAGTAGCAATAAATGATACATTTACTAATAATGAGTGGTGAGTTTTTGTAACTCCTTAATAATGTGTCATTAACTACTTAATTCTATTTATCACATGTGCTAATCCATACCAAAGGATATCAACACAAGTTGCCTAAATACTATAAAATAAAATGCAAATCAAAAAGTTTGGTCGTACGTCAAGAATCAGCCAACGACTAGCCAACGATTAATTACAACTATTAATATTCCTAAAATAACTTTATGTAATTATGGAAAGATAATAGTAAGGTATAGACATGAATTAGCAGCAAATATATTAAAGATCTTATTCAGAGTTATTATATTCAAAATTTGATACCAGTCCATTTTTAAGAAGTTGCCTTGTTCTATTGCAATCAGCACTCTCTCTATACGCTATCGTTATGAGTAAGCAATATTTATCCTACTTTTTATCTTTTTTTTTCTTGCATGGAGTCATAATACCCCATCGTCATGACTTCCTTGTTCATGAGCATGTAATGGTTTTAATTTCTTTTGTTTTTTTTTCATTCAATAATACCTTTATTTTTTTTTCGATTCTTCCAACTTATGTTACAACTCTTTTTTTCGACATAGTGTTATCAATTACACTAGTCAATGAAAGAATCTAGTAAACAACTAATTGGTAACAATTTAAACCTCACTGCTCCATATATTGAGTTTTATTCATCATTTTCTATGACACAAGTTCATTCTAATAGTTTTTTTAACATATATAATTCCTTATGTAGTATGTTTAATCATCTTTTATATCAATATGTGTAATGTCTTTCATGTGATATGTGTAATGCTCTTTATGTTGTATGTGTAATATCCTTTACGAAATATGTGTAATATCTTTCAAGTGGTATGTGTAATATCATTTATATGATATGTGTAATACTCTTCTTTTGGTATGTGTAATTGTCTTATTATGATATGTGTAATATTCTTTATTAGATATGTGTAAGTATTATTATAAGGCATGTGTAATACCATTTATTTGATACATGTAGTTTTATATATGTGATATGTGTATAATTGATATATTAATAGAACAATAACGTGATTCCAACTTCACTAATTAAATAGAACAGGAAAAGTGATTGATTGTTCACGTGTTTATTTTATTTTAATACTAAAGCACATTGTATCATATAGAGTACACAACATAAATCATAATATATAAGAGATGATGTGCTCTATATGTTGTGTAACTGATGTATAATTATTTGTGTATAGCTATTGTTAGGGAAGATATGTATCTTCGATGATTATTTTTTATTTTGCAGGATATGTGTATTTCGGGATTCTATCAAGAAGATTTGCATATTATATTTTCTGATTTTAGTAGGATATGTAATCTACATTGTATTAATTATGTGTGTAATATCTTTCCTTTTATTAACTGATAATAGTATTAATTACACAGTTAAATTGCAGATTATTTATTTGATGGCTGATTCGTTGGCTAATCTCGTTGTACGTATAACATTATTGAATACAAATTAACAATTTCTAGCTTTAACAAGCATGCCAATTAACTACTAGCAACATATAAGCGTATTACAATTAAAAACTAATTAAAATAAAAACTAAGAAAAATATGCATAAAAGACCTATGAGATTGCCTACATGAATTTTTAATAAAATAAGTAATTATTGTGAATTCTCTATTTATTCTTAACCCATCCAAACTCATATCATAGTGCTACCTATGTTTTTGATTACTCCATTGCGAAGGTCTTCCACAAATCAGAATAACAAGCAGAATAAGTTGTTCTCTTTTTCTTCAAAATAAATCATTTTTTCTCCAGCTCCTTGTCTAGCTTTGCAATTTCAGTTTCCATAACCTTCTCTAGGCGAACAAGTATTTATTGTATCGTTTTAGGAATTGTCGCAATATTAGCCAAATTGTTTTAGGATTCATCTCTAAAAATTTTCTTCTTTGTCATCTCTATGCTCTTTGGATATCAAAAGCTTGTGGCTCTAAACCAAATGACAGAGTAGCAACGAACCAATATAAAAACTTACAATTTCATATTGAAAAATTGTGCAACATATGAGTTTTTGAGGTGTTTCTTTTTGTGTTTTTAATTTAGTGAAGAATGATATAGATGCCATACTCAAGAGTAGATGAGAGTGAGTGATAAGTCTTGTGTTTGACGTCACAAAGGATGAACAACCTTTGATAAGTCTTGATTTTCTTGAATCAAGAACAAGAGAAAATTCTCTCAAAATATAATTTCTAGAAATCAATTTTCATCTAATTCATGCTGAAGCAGAACATATATAGTGAAATTATAAGCATTTAGGCTGAGTTAGAGTATCAACTCAAATACTTATTACACTTGTGAACTCCCTAGCATTGATGTGTGTCTTAATGCTCACTTACCCCACTTTATTATTGCAATTAATCTATCACAAGAAATCCCAAGAGTTTCTAGCCTATATCCTGCAAAAGTACTAATAAAATAAACACCAAAAACTAAATTACCAAGTCTGAAATAAACAGGAACGCAATTAAATCCTAAGCAGCCTACACTTATTACAAATTAAAACCAAGCACATAAAATTAAAATAAAAACTCATCAAAACAACCCCAAATTTTATGTAACCTCTTCTTAGCCCATAATTCTTCATTCCTTTATTAATTTTTGGTGGTTCTTGGGCTTAAAATTCATCATTGGGTCATAGAAAATATGAGTTTCTTAGTTTTAATTTTGGAAACATTGTTGACCCCCTCATGATCACATCAAGAGGTAATATAAATTATGTAGAAAAGAAAATTGTTTGATTTGTGATATCAAATAAGTAAAGAGCAAAAAACTATTGTGAAACAAGAAAATTTTATGTTTGTTTTCTTTGTAAAAATGTTTATTTATTTAAGAGATTTACTATGTACTTTTTAACATCATAAAATAAAAGGTCCTGAATGGTTTCTAATTCATCATAAATAATCAGACACAATTATTTTTTGTTTGAAACATAACCTCCCAAAAATGGGAATGCATGAAATCCATATTCATCATCATAATCTAACGAGTATTAGAGTACAAAAATGGATTGAGCAAAATTTGGTGAAATAGAACATTACAGAAGAGTATATTAATCACCAAATTTTACATTCATTGAATTACACAACAGAAGTAGTAGATCGATCCAATGTGAACAACAAGGTACAAATTAACCTTTACGAGACCTGTTATGATTTAACAAACATTGCATATTATAGAAATAAGGAATAGATAAACAAAAAAATTTCCTTGGTAAAAGTCCATTAAAAAATAGACTAAAGAACAATTGAAACAAAATAATATTGCAAAAACAAAAGGATGCAAAACAGTTACATCAAAATTCTTTGAGAGCAATTTGGAAGAATTATAAATAACTTTGGACAATAATTAAATTATTAAAAAATATATTAATAACAAAAGTTAGTTTAATGTTTAGAACATATCATATATGATTCCTGCCTAGTAATCGATTGTTATGGTTGAAACCTCGAGAATACTAAAAAAATCAATATAAACTTAATTTCAATAGAAGAACTCTACATAAAAAATTCTCACCATAGAAGAACTCTACATAACATAAACAACACACCAAAAGCACAACCACAATAAAGAAATTATATGTCCCTTTATAAACAATATCATTGATATGATGACTTAAATATAAGATAATCCATAATATAAAAATATAGCAACATTGACTCATAATTATGACAAAGCTAATCAACAGAGCAACCACCATTTCAATCTTCTCATGTTTTCTTTCACACCAAGAACTCCATCATCAAAGGAAATAGGCTTTGTCATCATTAAGTTTAAAATTACAAAAGATTCAAGAACATCACTAAGTTGGATAATCATTAAGTTGGTTCATGATACCATCAGTTAAACAAAAAATAATAAAATTTTTGAATTGATAAAATTAAAAACTGAAAAAGCAACATGTAGTCAAAATTTATAGTAAATCAATACAGAAATTGCATTCAGACCCTACCTATAGGAACAATTGTTTCGCTACTAAAATCAATTTCAACTCCAATGGACCAAAAAAGAAATGACAATGAGTCTCACTGTTTGAAATAAAAAATAACAAATTATGGTCAAGAAATAACATACCAACAACTCAAAATTCAAAATTTATCTCAAATTCAGTTTAAGCCAAAGTAGAAACAGAGAACACTAACATGCTTGAATTGATAAAGTCTCTCCAGTTAAGGATAGTCAAATTCCAATAATAGAATCCTAGCTAATACGTGAATATATATATATATATATATAAACAAACAAAAACAAAAGGTTGTCATTGAGCATACATGAATCCCAACAACATGCAACAACATCTATACCAAGTAAAAACATAATTGATAACTAAATATACAAAAGCAACATATGAGCTTGTGATCAAACATATCACCAGATTGAAGAATAGTAGGATAAGCCCAAATGAAAAATATATAAAAAAACCTACAAATTTATAAAAAAAAGTATTAACATCCAATCTTACAATATATACTAGAAAATTGAATGAAATATTCTTATTATACTAACAAACTATTAAGGGAAAGTAGCAACAATCAACATGATTGGTTCATCATGGTAGGACACTAAAATGATAGAAATTTTTTCTTATTAAAAGCACAAGTTAAGATAACTCACAAACCTCTTATATAGTCACTTTATCATCTTCTCTATTGTATTAAGTGGTAAAATTTACTTCCCTCTAGCAATAAACACAATACGATGCATAATTGAGTCGTATAAATTTAACTCTAAATGACATTGTCCTTCAACCTAAAATTGGAAGGTATAATTAAAACCTAAAATTTAATCTTTACCTCAAGGAAAACCAACTATTATAATGGAAGCTCCTGATTTATGATCAATATAAAAGCACAACTTAAATTAAACTCAACCAGCCTTACATTCAATATTTCCATTTTGCTTCATGTCTGCTGGATCTTATTAATTTTTTATATCATATTTAATGTATAATAACCTTATAAAGTAAAATTGGGATTCCTGACATGAAAACAATCAAACATTATTTATAGTAAAATTATTTTTTCTAAAAAAAAACTAAAAAGACTAAAAAGCATAACAATGCTATTTTTTCTAAAAAAAAAACTAAAAAGACTAAAAAGCATAACAATGCACTACTCTCATACAACATTTTCAAGGAGTTTGAAGTTTGAGTTTATCTCCATTTGCATTTGTTGGTGTGGTGCCACCGTCATCTTCTTGCTCGTGTATGCTTTTATGTCGGGTCCATTATCGTTTAACATTTGAATGATGCTTTTTCATAATTGTATCACTTTTCTAAATATAAAAAATATAAAAGGAAAAAATTCACATGTTATAAAAAATTGAAGTCAAGAATAAAAACATTAGACAATGTCAAGCAAAACGAACAAAAAACAAATATGGGCAAGAACAAGAGTTTCAAACTGTGAAAAATCACATGATCCTTCAAGTGAAGGCAGTTGTGGTCATAGTCTAATTGTTTTGGCCCTATAAGTCAATGGAGAAACCCAACAACTTAATAAAACTAAAAAAATATTAACATGCTTCTGTAAAACTGAACAGACGATAAGTAATCTCAAAATACCTGACCAATCCCATCAGGTGATATAATTACAATTGAGTTCATGCTACCATCCAAACTATCTCTTGTAGGAACAATTGTAAAACTCCTTGCTCTCTTGTTAATACTTTATAATTTGACTCACGTCAACCACAAAATTCAACTTTCGTCCCACAAGTTGGTACAACTCTACAGGGAAATCATACATTTCACCATTCTGCAATCAAAGAGCTAATATTAATTAGCATGGTCTTATATAATTTTTTAATTGACAAAATACTATTATTAATTATAAATTTACTACATATGCTAGTCCTCATTCTTATTTTCCAACTTAAATGGAAAATCTAGCTGAATTTTGAAGGGAAATAGCTAGTGGAAGACCTCTAATGGAAATTTTCAATTGAAATATCTTTTATTTATATATATGTGTGTGTGTATATGAGAGATCATGTAGGTTAGATAAGAAAGATAGTTAATATAGCTACTTAGAGTTTTTAAAAGATAGAAATATTTTTTTAACTTCAAAAAACAATTTAAGCAAGTCAGTTCTTATCTTTTCATTTTCATCATGTATTGGAAATGGAAACTCTACCACTCATCACTCTTTAAACATGTTGAAATCTCTTTCCACTCACCTCCTTTATTTCATTTTTATGCTAGTGGAAGTAGTTTATCGTCTTTATTTGATGTCAGCAAAGGAAATACTATCTTATATAGAGAAGAAATCATACATGTTTATGCTTCACCGTAGCTAATCTTAACTCAATGTAGAATATATGCTTCTTCTAGATCTCCAAATCAAAAGCAGCCCCTTGATCTCCAAATCAAGTTCATATATACATAGTACACATATAAAACAATAATTAAATCAAATCGAGTAGGAAAATAAATAAATAAACCACTATATAACGGTTCCTTTATTTGAAATCAGTTATGTCTTGCAGTATTTTTAGGCACTAATAGATTTGTGTTGGGTATACACTAAGCAATAGAATAACATGCATTCTGGTACACCATATGAGATTTATCAACCCAAGATGAGCTATTCACCATTCTTCTAGGATCTTGCAGCTTTCACCACTCTATCTTTTCCCTAACAATTTGTACAACCTCAACCATTTGATTCAATCGTAATGAAGTACTCAATTACATTTAACAGAAATAGGTTTGAGATCAAGAAATGGAATATCATACATGTTTTTCTCAGCTTTTTCGTTCTTAAACAAATATACAAATGAACTATCAAATGATTTAGTATGCATTTTCTTATACCACTATATAGGAATAAAGCTTTGAAACATAAAACTAAATCAAAATGTCACATTTGTTACAAAACATGGGAATGTAGCTAGTATTTATTCTCAGTAATGACATATTTTACATATCGTTCATTAAAAACAATGGTGTTTTTTAAAATTTTAAAACTTATCAATTAAATAACAGTAACCATACAAAATCAAAAGATTAAAGAACCTACAACAAAAAATGAAGATTAAATTGAACATTAACATGAAAGTAATTATTGGGCATTGAAAAAATAAACCTAGAATGGGATAATGCATAAACTAAGAATTTGTATCCAAAATATATGTTCACATCATTTTCTTGCAATATTGATGATGTGTAGAAGCTCTAATCTATGTCACTTGCAGAAAATAAACACATGATTGAGTAAAAAAAATCCTAAATTGAAGTAAAACAACCAAACAAATAAAAAATATAACTGAAAAACCCAAATTCATGATTAACTTTAGAAGGTACTGAAGTAATTCGACTTACAACTAACAACTAGACTTGAAACTTTCTCTGAGCCCTCACAAGTCACAACTTTTTCTTCTTTGATCCTTTTTATTTCGCACAACATCAAGTACCATAAAAGAGACGGCATGGGTTTTTGAGTAAACAAAAAATCAAAGGTTGAGGTGGGGAGTGTTAAAGTTAAGGTATGTTTGGGTAAGCTGAAAAAGTAAACTTATTTCAGCAATCACTTATATATATAATCGTTTTTTTATATAATCGTTTATTTAAGGATAAATTTACATTTGAACAATTTAGCTGAAAAGTAACTTTAAGTTAATCTATGATTTTTGAATTATTAAAAAATAATCGTTTTTTTTTTTACAAATTACTAGAATAGGTATGAAATAATTTAATTGGTTAATATAATTAGTATGGGCAAATTGGTATGGTAATACCAATGTTTCATATTTAAGAAAATAACTTTTTTTCCAAAATATAATTCTGAATTTTGAGTTTTGATTTTTCACTAAAAACATCTTTTTTCTTCTTAAACAACTTTAATTATTTATCTAAACTATCCCAACATCTTTTTTTTTTAAATAACTTTCCTTAAAAATTTAAGTTGTTTTATACATTTCCCAAACCAATAATGTTTGACGTACAACAAAAATACGTCCAACTTGTACTCAACGTGTGTTATTCATATTACAGGATGTGTGCTATACGTATGACAGTCATACATATAGCACACATCCTGTAACATGAATAACACACGTTGGATACAAGTTGGACGTATTTCTGTTGTACGTCAAGCATTATTGTTTCCCAAACATGCACTTAGTAATTTTCAATCTAGCAGAAGCCAATGAAGTATGAGAATGTACAGTAGTACAGCTAGCAACGAATTCGAAGTATGAAGTTGTGGGGCTTTCGAAGCTGAAAGATGTGTGAAGAGAGCACCATCACTGTTGCAAATAGAGCCATTAAGAAAATAAACTATGCAAATAGAGTTATTTTTTTGGAAAAAATAAAAAAATAAAATGAAACTGATAGTTAAGCTTTCTTTATAAGCTAGTATCTCGGACAATGGCCTCTCAAAGAAGCCTTTAAAGGTGGTTAATATATTAGTAACAATAATGTTATATAAACAAACATATACTTATCTAGTCAAAGATAACTACTTGGTCAAACACTCTTCCTTAAAAAGTAGAGAGTACCCAAAATGCCTTTGAACAATGGGATAAAAGAGAGTTTTAAAAATAGAAAATGATAAAAAAATATGTGATTTAATTTCACTAAGGTTCTTGACTTTTTCTCTCTCTCACTTTCTCTTTTCCTATCTTTCATGCCTATCTCCAATGGACCACAACCTCCCACCACTTGCCTAGACATCGTAGAATGATGAAGAAACACATTGGAGGAGGTGAATCAGTTGAATAATAGTGTTATACCTTGGGGATTCTGAGTTAGTTTGAGTAAGGGATAACGGTACATCCCGGGGAGACAGGACACCTAGTGAGCCCCACCTCCCCTCTTTTCTTTCTTTTTCTTCCCCTTTTTCCTTTCCCTCCCGTAGCCCCATTTTCCCTCTCATTCACAATTTCTTCTTCTTCCTCTTCACCATTTCTCTTTTCTCCAATCTCTCACCCAAACCCCATAACTCATCAAAATCAATTTATCAATCATCATCTAGTATATTGAGGGTAAGTGTACTGTAGTTCTTTTTCTCTCTTGGTGTATTTTCTCTTTGATTTTCGGATTTGGGGTTTTAGGGTTTAAGATTGGGGTTTTTGATTTTGTGTTGAGATTGAGGTTTGTGATGTGTTCTCTAGGGTCTCAACCAACTAGAGAAGCTCAGGGTACCTCATCCTAGCTCCGGGTGGTGTCTTGGAGCTCATTGGAGTAATTTGTGAGTAATGGGTTATTTATGGTTTATGTTTGATTTTGAATGATATTGTGAATTACTTGCTATGATAGTTGATAGGGACTGAGATTGGGTGATATATAATTGATATTGTATGTTGGTTGTGTTTGATTTGGATGGGTTGTGGTGAAAATGTGGATTTGGAGATGAATTTCGCGTGATTTTCTGCAGAATTTCGTTTCTGACCTAGGCTGTAATTGATTACAGCGAATTGGTAATCGATTACTGTAATCGATTACCAAGACCCTGTAATCGATTACTGTAATCGATTACTGCGAGATTGTAATCGATTACAGACTGCGAATTTTTACAAAAATTTTCTTCAGAACGAAATTTGAAGCAGGTAATCGATTACAGATGTCTGTAATCGATTACAACTGCACTAAAACACCATTTTTTAAGACTTTAACTCAAAATCTTTATACATTTAAGTTATGTCTTCAAATCCATTTGTTCACCACCACCTCAAACTCGATATTGGATTGTTTATGATATTATTATGACGATGATGCGAATATGATGCGATGTAAGGGTACGAAACGATATTAATTTAAGAATGATTAATGTTGGTTTGCTCGGCCTGAGGAGGGGCATAGCTCCTGGGGTCGAGTTTGATAAAGTCTGAGGAGGGGCTTGGCTCCCGGGACTAAAGATCTGAGGAGGGGCTGGGCTCCCGAGATCTCTAATAATGAAAACTCTTGTAATAATAATACATAAGACGAATTGCGGAACGTGTGGTATGGTAATTATGTGATGGATTGTTATGATTGTATATGTGATTATGATATTGCTGCATAAACTGTTTTTAATCTATTATTCACTGAGCGTATGACTCACCCATTCATACAAACCATTTTCAGATTCAGGTGCAGATCAGGAGGCAAGTCCTTCCGTTCCTCCAAGCGCTTAGTTTTGGTGAGCCTCGATGTTTAGAGGCGTTATGTTATTTTCTATTATGTCAGTAGTATGCTCCATAGGCTTACAAACAGGATTGTCTAAGTTATGTATGTGTTGTAAGTCTAATTAAGACTTGTTACATTTCTGTTGGATTTATGTTAGCTTATGGATTGAGTAGGATATTATGACCATGTTATATGTATTATGGATTTATGGGTGATACTTTGAGAACCCTATATATATATGGATTTTATGTATGAATGCACGTTTAAGTTGTTGTGGCTGTTGTTGTTTAGCAGGATTGTGTATGTGAATCACATGTTAAGGCTGACATGGGACTCGGTGTCCCATGTGCCGGTCACGATCCGAGTTGGGTCGTGACAAAGTTGGTATCAGAGCCTAGGTTGAGTTTTGTAACTTATGGAGCAATTGTTCTTCAATAGGATGACAATAGTGTAAATGGTTGCCGGCCCATTTTCACAGATTGTGATTCTAGTCAAGATAGTTTAGGGTGTTGTTGTCTAAGTTAATTCCTTGATTGCTAATCCCTTTTTGACTCGGGGATGTTTCATCTGTTATGTCTCTAAACGATTGGTTGTTTGTGTAGCTGCTCTTGGTTCACCATGCCGCCTAAGCAGGGTACCCGAAGACGGGGAAGGCCTCGTACCACCAGGGACCCCCCTCCTTTGCAGGGGGATGATGCGCCCGTTGGAGGTGGTGCAGAGCCTAATTATGGTGAGGAGATGCAAGGGGTTCGCCAAGCCCTTAACATCTTGATTCAGATGATGCAAAATCAGAATCAAAACCAAAACCAGAATCAGAATCAGAATCCGGATCAGAACCAGAGGAGGGAAGAGGTTCCTCCGAACATGGACTACGAGCCACCTAGGCCGGACCTCAGGTTTTTGGTACTCATGAGGTGACGCTGGAGGCTTATCTGAGGCTGAACCCGCCGACTTTTTCGGGGGAGTCCATGGAGGAAGACCCGGAGGATTTCTTGGACCGGGCCACTAGAGCTCTGCGTGCCCTTCGATGCCATGATGTGAGGGTCGTGGATCTGGTGACCTACACCCTTCAGGGGACCGCTGTTCACTGGTATGAGACCTGGTTGATGGAAAGGGCTCATATGAGGAGGCCGCCACCAGTATGGGAGGAGTTCACGGAAGCCTTCAGGGCAAGATTCTTTTCTGAGAACCGAAGAGAGCTCTTGGTGGAGCAATTTCTCAAGCTGAAGCAGACTCCGGGCATGTCTGTAGTCGAGTATGCCACACAATTTACTCGATTATGTCGATATGCGCCGCATGAGATCATCACTAAGGATAGGAAGGTGAGAAGGTTTGTGAAGGGGCTCAGGGAACCGATGCGTTCCATTCTGCATAACGAGATAGGGAGGAAGACTTTCTCTCAGGTCATGGATACAGCTGTGCGCATTGAAAGCTCAAGGGAAGAAGACAAGCCAAATAGGGGATTTGAGAAGAAAAAGAAGACTACCGGGCAGTTCTCCGGGGGATCCAGTTCTGGTGGGTCCCAAGGTTATCAGCAGCAGAGGTTCGCTCTGGGGAGTGGTTCCAACTCCTTAGGATCCACCCCTAGGGCCATGTCTTTTATGAGGCCCCAAGCTAGCAGTGCTTCCTAGTCGAACACACAGTGGTCTGGACCTCAAGGTCCTCAGCGTCCTCATTGCAAGCATTGTGGAAGATTCCATCATGGGGCGTGTCGCCCGAACCAGAATGTATGTTATGGGTGTGGACAGGCAGGGCATTTTATCAGGGAGTGTCCCTGCCTTGCTGGGGGAGCTACTGGGCATCAGGCACCCGCCTTTCCTGCACCATCTCATTCGGCTATGTCTCCGGGTAGTTCTTCTGGGCAAGGAGGTCGGGGTGCAACCAGGGAAACAGAGGTAGAGGTCAAGGTGGAGGAGGGAGAGCTCAACCGAGGGTCTTTGCTTTGACTCGCCAGGATGGTCAGGCGTCTAACACAGTTGTGGCATGTATATTGAAAGTTGGCTCTTCTGAGGCTTATGTATTGTTTGATCCGGGCTCTACACATTCATATGTGTCCCCGTTCTTTGCTTCTCGTTTTGGCGAGCAACCCACAGCGTTGGAGGATCCTTTTTGGGTTAGTACTCCGGTGGGAGAACCCCTCATGGTTTGGTTGGTCTGTAAGTCGTGTGTAGTGTCGGTGAGCGGGATGGACACTTTGGCCGATTTAGTGATCTTGGATATGGTGGATTTGACGTGATCCTAGGTATGGATTGGTTGGCTTCCTGTCATGCCTCCGTAGATTGCTACGCTAAGTTGGTCTGATTTGTCCTCCCCGATGACTCAACCTTCGAGTTCCAAGGGGATCGATGTGTGACCCCCGCTTCTTTGATATTGGCCTTAAGTGCCATGAAGTTGATGGATCATGGGAACCAAGGTTTTCTTGCATCAGTTGTGGATGTGGAGGCTAGAGTGCCGGATTTGGGCCAAGTTCCGATTGTGAGCGAGTTTCCAGATGTCTTTCCAGAGGACTTACCAGGGATGCCGCCGGATAGGGAGATAGAGTTCGGGATTGACTTAAACCCTGAAGCTCAACCTGTTTCTATTCCCCCTTACCGTATGGCTCCGAAAGAGTTGAATGAGCTGAAGGATCAGTTGAGGGACCTTTTGGATAAGGGATTTATCCGTCCGAGCACTTCACCTCGGGGTGCTCCAGTTCTCTTTGTTAAGAAGAAGGATGGGTCTATGAGGCTTTGCGTAGATTATCGGCAGCTCAATAAGATAACGGTCCGTAACAAATACCCTCTTCCCAGGATCGATGATTTGTTTGATCAGCTTCAAGGTGCTTGTTGCTTCTCGAAGATTGATTTGAGGTCTGGTTACCACCAATTGAGGATTAGGGAGGGAGACGTTCCGAAGACAGCTTTCCGCACCCGGTATGGACATTTTGAGTTTCTGGTGATGTCCTTCGGTTTAACCAACGCCCCGAGAGCTTTCATGGATCTTATGAATCGGGTGTTTAAGCCGTTCTTGGACCGATTCGTCATCGTCTTCATTGACGACATCTTGGTTTACTCCAAGAATGCGGCGAAGCATGAGCACAATCTCAGAGTTGTGTTGCAGACGCTGAGGGATCATAGTCTTTATGCCAAGTTCTCCAAGTGTGAGTTTTGGCTTGACCGAGTAACCTTTCTCGGGCATGTGGTATCTAGGGACGGGATCATGGTGGACCCAAAGAAAGTTGAGGCAGTTCAGAAGTGGCCGAGGCCTATGACGGTGACCGAGATCCGTAGCTTCTTGGGTCTTGCCGGTTACTATCGGAGGTTTGTTAAGGATTTCTCGAGGATAGCAGCCCCTCTTACCCAGTTAACCCAGAAGAGTGTACCTTTCCAGTGGTCGGAGGCTTGTGAGGAAAGTTTCCAGAGGTTGAAGGAGTCCTTGACCACCGCTCCTGTCTTGGTTTTGCCTTCGGGTTCCGGAGGGTATTCAATATATTGTGATGCTTCTCGGATTGGGCTTGGTTGTGTCTTGATGCAGCATGGGAGAGTTATTGCTTATGCATCAAGAAAGTTGAAGACTCACGAGCAAAACTACCCGACTCATGATTTGGAAATGGCCGCGGTTGTTTTTGCTCTTAAGATCTGGAGACACTACCTCTACGGGGAAACCTGTGAGATTTAAACCGACCACAAGAGCTTGAAGTATATCTTCCAGCAGAGGGATATTAATCTGAGACAGAGGAGATGGATGGAGTTGCTCAAGGACTATGATTGCACCATTCTGTATCACCCAGGGAAGGCGAATGTAGTCGCTGATGCTTTAAGCAGGAAGTCTATGGGTAGTCTGGCCCACATTGCTGTTGTGAAAAGACCGTTGGTTGAGGAGATCCATAGGTTGGAGTCGGAGGGCATGCACTTCGAGTTAGGGAGATCTGGAGTGCTCTTAGCTCATGTGCGGGCTCAGTCCTCTTTGGTGGACCAGATTAAATTTGTTCAGCGGGACGATCCAAGGCTTGCTAAGCTAGTGTCAGAGGTCAATGAAGGGAAGAACGTGGAGTTAGCTCTAGACTCAGAGGGTGTTTTACGGTGTGGGCAGCGGTTGTGCGTACCCGATGTGGGTAATCTGAGGAGGCTCATACTAGAGGAAGCTCACAACTCCAAGTATTCCATCCACCCAGGTAGCACGAAGATGTATCAGGATTTGAAACAGTTGTTCTGGTGGGAAGGTATGAAGCGGGATGTGGCAGACTTTGTTTCTCGTTGTCTGGTGTGTCAGCAAGTGAAGGCAGAGCATCAGAGACCTGCAGGGTTGTTGCAACCGATAGAGATACCGACCTGGAAGTGGGAGAGGATCACCATGGACTTTGTGACGGGGCTACCTCGCAGTTTTCGAGGCTTTGACTCCATATGGGTGATTGTGGATCGACTGACCAAGTCGGCCCACTTCATTCCAGTTAAGACATCCTACGGGGCGCCTCGTTATGCTCAGTTGTTCATCGAGGTCATTGTACGACTTCATGGTTTTCTGACCTCCATTATCTCCGACAGAGGGACTCAGTTCACCTCCCGGTTTTGGCGATCCTTTCAAGAAGCCTTGGGGACTCGTCTTAATTTCAGCACAGCTTTTCACCCTCAAACCGATGGCCAGTCAGAGAGGACTATTCAGATTTTGGAGGATATGCTCCGAGCTTGTGTGATGGATTTTGGAGATGGTTGGGAGCCGTACCTTCCGTTGGTGGAGTTTTCTTATAATAATAGCTATCAGGCCAGCATTGGTATGGCACCGTTTAAGGCTCTTTATGGTAGGAAGTGTCGGTCTCCCATAGGTTGGTTTGAAAGTGGTGAAGCGGCACTGTTGGGACTCGATCTGGTACAGGATGCCATGGAAAAGGTGAAGTTGATTAGGGAGAGGCTCCAAGCGGCTCAGAGTAAGCAGAAGGCCTATGCTAACAACCGAAGGAGAGATTTGGAGTTTTCGGTCGGAGATCATGTGTTTCTCCGTATATCTCCGATGAAAGGAGTGATGAGGTTCGGAAAGAAAGGGAAGCTGAGTCCTCGGTATGTTGGGCCTTTTGAGATCTTGGATCGGATTGGGGCAGTGGCCTATCATTTGGCACTTCCACCTGAGATGTCCTCAATCCATCCCGTCTTCCATGTGTCTATGCTGAGGAAGTACTTATCGGATCCATCTCATGTGATCGAGCATCAAGGGTTACCTTTGGATGAGAATTTGGTATACGAGGAGGAACCGGTGGCTATTGTTGATCGACAGGTGAGGAAACTCCGTTCTAAGGAAGTGGCTACAGTGAAGGTGGTTTGGCGAAACCACTCTGGTCAAGAGGCTACGTGGGAGCCCGAGGAAGCCATGCGGAATAAGTATCCGCACCTCTTTCAGGATTCAGGTAATCTCTTTTCCCTTCTGTGTTGAAATCGGGGTCCGAATTCTTTAAGGGGGGAAGATTGTAATACCTCGGGGATTCTGAGTTAGTTTGAGTAAGGGATAACGGTACATCCTGGGGAGACAGGACACCTAGTGGGCCCCACCGGCCTCCCCTCTTTTCTTTCTTTTTCTTCCCCTTTTTCCTTTCCCTCCCGTAGCCCCATTTTCCCTCTCATTCACAATTTCTTCTTCTTCCTCTTCACTATTTCTCTCTTCTCCAATCTCTCACCCAAACCCCATAACTCATCAAAATCAATTTATCAATCAACATCTAGTATATTGAGGGTAAGTGTAGTGTAGTTCTTTTTCTCTCTTGGTGTATTTTCTCTTTGATTTTTGGATTTGGGGTTTTAGGGTTTAAGATTGGGGTTTTTGATTTTGTGTTGAGATTGAGGTTTGTGATGTGTTCTCTAGGGTCTCAACCAACTAGAGAAGCTCAGGGTACCTCATCCTAGCTCCGGGTGGTGTCTTGGAGCTCATTGGAGTAATTTGTGAGTAATGGGTTATTTATGGTTTATGTTTGATTTTGAATGATATTGTGAATTACTTGCTATGATAGTTGATAGGGACTGAGATTGGGTGATATATAATTGATATTGTATGTTGGTTGTGTTTGATTTGGATGGGTTGTGGTGAAAATGTGGATTTGGAGATGAATTTCGCGTGATTTTCTGCAGAATTTCGTTTCTGACCTAGGCTGTAATTGATTACAGCGAATTGGTAATCGATTACTGTAATCGATTACCAAGACCCTGTAATCGATTACTGTAATCGATTACTGCGAGATTGTAATCGATTACAGACTGCGAATTTTTACAAAAATTTTCTTCAGAACGAAATTTGAAGCAGGTAATCGATTACAGATGTCTGTAATCGATTACAACTGCACTAAAACACCATTTTTTAAGACTTTAACTCAAAATATTTATACATTTAAGTTATGTCTTCAAATCCATTTGTTCACCACCACCTCAAACTCGATATTGGGTTGTTTATGATATTATTATGACGATGATGCGAATATGATGCGATGTAAGGGTATGAAACGATATTAATTTAACAATGATTAATGTTGGTTTGCTCGGCCTGAGGAGGGGCATAGCTCCCGGGGTCAAGTTTGATAAAGTCTGAGGAGGGGCTTGGCTCCCGGGACTAAAGATCTGAGGAGGGGCTGGGCTCCCGGGATCTCTAATAATGAAAACTCTTGTAATAATAATACATAAGACGAATTGCGGGACGTGTGGTATGGTAATTATGTGATGGATTGTTATGACTGTATATGTGATTATGATATTGCTGCATAAACTGTTTTTAATCTATTATTCACTGAGCGTATGACTCACCCATTCATACAAACCATTTTCAGATTCAGGTGCAGATCAGGAGGCAAGTCCTTCCGTTCCTCCAAGCGCTTAGTTTTGGTGAGCCTCGATGTTTTGAGGCGTTATGTTATTTTCTATTATGTCAGTAGTATGCTCCATAGGCTTACAAACATGATTGTCTAAGTTATGTATGTGTTGTAAGTCTAATTAAGACTTGTTACATTTCTGTTGGATTTATGTTAGCTTATGGATTGAGTAGGATATTATGACCATGTTATATGTATTATGGATTTATGGGTGATACTTTGAGAACCCTATATATATATATGGATTTTATGTATGAATGCACGTTTAAGTAGTTGTAGTTGTTGTTGTTTAGCAGGATTGTGTATGTGAATCACAGGTTAAGGCTGACATGGGACTCGGTGTCCCATGTGCCGGTCACGATCCGAGTTGGGTCGTGACAAATAGGTTGATAGTAGAGGTTTGTAGTTAAGGTATACTTATCATTTTAATCTTGTTTCTAAAAATGGATTCTTTTAAAAATAGAGATATGAATAAATTGGGTATAAATGAAGGAAAAATAATATGCAAATAGATAGCAAAAATAGCAAGTAATGTTTATGAATTTGAAGATGAATTTTGTTTCAAATAGGGTGATTTATGATATAATGTATTTTTTGTTGCATTTCAAAAGGCTATGTTGTTGTGAGACAAGGTTTTAGAAGGGATTTGTTGATTTTGATACTTGCAATATATCTTGAAGAAGTTTGGTCTTGTATTATGGTTAAAGTACATAATCGATAAAATGAATGATTAATGTGTAATTTATACTCAATTATTAAAATGAATAATTTGAAGTTGAGTTCTTAATTTTTACTGAATGAGTGAAATTGATAATGTTGGGGTTGTTTTATTAAAGTTGATTTATTAATGTATTGCAATATAGGTAGTTAAAAAAAACTCAATTATTTTGGCAAATAATTTAGGAGGTGAATGTATAATCTTTGGTCAAAGTAATATGAAGTACATGTTTCAATGATTATTTGGTGGTAGTTTGAAAGATGGTTGGTGACATTAAAACCTTTTAACTATATGCAATTGGATATGTTTAGAGTACTGTACATTAGATTCAAAGGATTTGTAACATAACTAGTTTAGTACCCGTGATACGCACGGATAGAATAAAATTAATTAATTTACTAAATTAGAGATATGGTATATTATACTTATTAATGAATTTATATTTTTATATAATATTGTTCAACAAACTCTAGCTTAGACTAATGTTAAAAACAATTTTCAATCGGATATGAATTAATGAATGACATGGGAAATATGTTAGCTTGGATATAACGGTTGCAATTATATCGTGTTTATATGTGTGTGATATTGGTATCCTACATTTTCTCAAATTTAGAACATTTAATTTATTGAGATAAATATTTTAAAAAATTATAAAAAAAGATTTTATATATTATACACATATAAATTGATACATTATATTACCGCTACAAATATACACCCTATTAGAACACTGTTTAACCTGTTTTCTAAAAATAATTTAATCTAACTAAATTAATTAAGAACAAATTAGATAAAAAACTAATTAAAAAAAATTCAACACATTTTTCAACACTGTGTTAATAAATTCTCAAAAATATATATTTGTACAAATATATATCATATTGAAGCGCTATTTAATTAACCCACCATCTAGCTTAGGACAGAAGACAATAAATTTCCGTAATACTAATATCTAGATTTAAAAAAGGAAAACTAATTGTGTTAATTTGTCAAAAAAAATTAAAACATACTTGAATAAAAAATATTTAGATCAATAATGGTAGAAATATATACCTTATTATATTGAAGTATTGTTTAACCCGTCATCTAAAAATAATTCAACCAAACTAAACTAATTCATTAAAAAAAAATGTTAACAAAACTAATTAACAAAAATTCAACAAATCTATTAACATTGTATTAGCAAACTTAACATAAATATATCTTTATACATATATATGCCTTGTTGGAGCCCTAGATTTTCTCAAATTTAGTTTATTAATTACGATAAATATTTAAACGTTATAAAATAACATTCGATATTTTATATATATATATATATTAATAACTTAATATATTATCAGTATAAACATTTACCCTGTTAGACCATTGTTTAACCCTTCGTCTAAGACTATTAGGAATTAATATAACTAAAATAAAATTGTTAGCAATTAATATAACTAAAAAGATTATTTTGGGTAAATAGTAAATTATCATATACAATATAAATTTTATATATAATGACATATTTGTGAGTCTAATTTGAAGATATGATATAGTTATATAAAAATATCTATTTAATATGTAAGTTTGATATTACATAATAAAATTTTATTGTATGTTTATTCACCTACTTATATTAATTAGACTATGTATATGAACATAAGTATTTTTTCACAATTTTTGCAATTATCCCCTACCAAGTTATAAAAATATTGTTTCAAAAATGAATTTTCCATGCTACCCTTTAAAACACGTATTTTTACTATTGTATCGGTTAGTTTAATATTTATTTAATTTTATTCCTTTATAATACCCTTTATAAACTTAGTTATTAATTTTCTATTTATAATCTAATACTCTAATCCAACATAAATTTAATAATATTTAATACTATCACAATTTTATTTAAATATGTTTAGTATTCAAATTTTTTTAAAAAGATATTTATTATAAGTAAAACATTAAATTGATGTTAGTTGTAGTAATTACATATTCAAAAATGATTTTGCTTATTATCCAAACAACATTCATTCTGTATATCACAACCACTTTTGAATAAAAAGTTTTAAAAATAAATCACATTAATATCAACTTACTTTCACTCAAACTCAATTATAGCAAAATCAATTTCACAATAATCCCACTTTATAAATGTTAATCAAAACACACACTAAGTTATTCACTAAATCATTCAAAAAAATATGTGAATACATGTACCTCTCAAGAAAATACTTTAAAAAATTTCTTGATATACTTTATTGATCATGTAGAAATGCTGCCCATAAAACCATAATATTGGAGGTAAGTTCTATTGTAATTGCAATATTCTAAAAGCAGAATTAGTCAGTTATGGAGAATAGCTTATTTTATTCAACCTAAGCAAGAGCAACCCTTTGCACGATCCTTCCCTAGCTATGTCTCTGAAGCAGCAGCAAGCAACCACCAGTCACCTTCCTTGTGCCTTCGCCGATCAGTTGTGACAAATACATGAAAAATAAATCGACTAAAAGTATTATTAATAGGAAATGAGAAATGTTTTTTATACGTCATAAAATCACTCATTAGATGCAATAATTCATTTTTTTAAAATTTTAAATTTAGCTTTTATTAGTATATATTAAGCCAATATTTTAAAAGTTTGATTAATAATTTTAAAAAGTTGAACTATTATATAAGATGATTGATTTTGTAATATATATGTAGCATTACTCGTAATAAATAGATATTTCCCTTCCTATTCAATAATCATCCTCTGTAAAATACCGGTTTTCTATTTGATAGTAAAATATTAATTAAATTGTTCAACTTCACAGTTCATAATAAATATATATATCTGATAATTTTTTTTATTAAAAATGAATAAAGAAACTTAACTTAAAGTTATATTTATCATCATCATAATAAAATAATATAGCATAAAATCAGTTTCTTACTTCAAATATCTTTTTATACTTTTAATAAAACTATATTTTCATTATTTAAATTAAGAGTAAAAGGGTGTAAGAGACCGATTTCTAAATATACACAACGTGCAATTATCATTGGAAACGTGGATAAAGTGAGGTGATTGAGTTGTTCAAATACTTGCACCACACTAATTTACAAAAATAGCACAAATGTAGTGCAGAGAGCGGGCCCACATCCATAGCAATTTAGTAGCTCTATGAGAGTCCCTGATTTTCAAAAAGGAACTCATTCAAGCCACCTAGGGAAGTGAGATCACAAAGCTAGGCTCTCCACAATTGTATCGTTCTTTGATTGGGTAGAATAATTTATCTATACTTGGGTAGTGTGATAATGATGAAGACATGAATATGAGATTGATTGCTTATAGAAAAAATAATTGTGTTGATGATAAGGAACAAAAGTGATTCAATTATGATTTGTAGTAAAGATAGTGTTTGTGAGAGTAAAATAATGTGATTCTAAATGTGTAATTATATATGGTGCAATTAGAAAAATTGTAGAGGCATAATTGTTGTATATAATCTTATTCGTAATGTAGATGAGAATCAAGACTAGAGTAAGCAAGAGACGTGCAATCAAGATAGATGATGAAGAAGATATCTACTGACATATCATTGTTTCTAATTTTTTTGTGTGTTCACAGTGAGCCCATAGGTCAGATGATATGAAAGCACAAAGACCTACACATTACCACATGTGAATGGAGTGTCTGAACCAGAAGGTACCTAATTTAATTTAGTTTTTTTTTTAATACTGAGATGCACAAGAGTGCGACATGTGAAGGAATAATGGTAACCAAATGTGCTTTAAAGAGGTAAATTATGTGGCTGGTAACTTTGTCGTAGTCGATGGTAACTTGTGGTGTAACTGTTGATAACTTTCTGTATTGGCTGGTATCTTCGTTGTTATTGTTGTTTAGTGTGTTGGTCATCAATATCTACTGGCATATCATTATTTTCACTTTTGCTTGTGTTCACGATGAGTCCATAGATCTAATGATGTGAAAGCACAAAGGTCTACACATTACCACATGTGAATGGAGTGTCTGAACCAGAACGAACCTAATTAATTTGGTTTTTTTTTACTGAGGTTCACAGGAGTGTAACATGTGAAGGAATAGTCGTAGCCAAATGTGATTTAAGGAGGTAAATTAGGTGGTTGGTAAATTTGCTGTAGTAGGTGGTAACTTGTGCTTTAATAGCTGGAAACTTTCTAAAGTTTCTGGTATCTTCATTGGTATTGTTATTTATGCCATTAGTCATCATTTCATTGGAGTGCCTGGACAAAATCGAGGAATCCCATGAAGATTTGAGGGCGGATTTTAACAAATTGAGTTTGGATGTTCAAGACTTGAAGGCAGATGTTCAAGAATTGAGTGCAAATATTCAAGATTTGAGGTTTTAGGCAATTCCCTCGTACATATAGCTACTTTTACAATTATGATGTTTTAGTAAGTATTGTTATTTGTGTGGTCGTTTTTCCGTAAACTTTGTATGCTACTTAAATGGTACTGTTATTTTGTTTTTTATGACACTACTTTAATATGGTGATGATATTTACTTATTTTCCATTGTTAATAATGTTGATGATGTTAGCTCCAAAACCTTTATGATATGTTTTGATTGATAAAAAAATCATTTTAATATGATAAACATTTTGTTTGAAGTCTTTGACTCTTATTCATTGTCTTGTCATTTGCTCATAAGCTAAATTATGTGTTGTATCAACATAATTAACATGTTCACATGTTCAGAATCTAAGTTAGTCTCGGATAACTAAGTCATAGGTCATATAAAATTGAATACATCATAATTGACTTAGATAATGTGTTCAGAAGCTAGATAAGACCCTAAGGGGGCGTTTGGTGCATTACCGAGGAAGATTACCGGTAATCTAGATTACCTTACAAATAGATTACCTCCAATTAAATTACTGGTAATCCACATTACCTTGTTTGGTATATACAAATAAGATTACCGGTAATCCGCATTACCTTGTTTGGTATATTATCCACATTACAAGGTAATCTATATATATTACTATTAATACCCTCTAAATAATTATAAAATGAATTAATCAAATATAATTATATTTTAAATTTAATATCAATATTTTTCAGTTTTGACATTAATATAATTATTTACTAAAAATAAAAATCCATTAAAATAATTATAATATTCTTGCAAAAACTGCAATATAGAAAAAAAAAATATAAAGCAATAAATTAAAAAAAAAAACACCAACAAGAAAGGCTACGTGGGTTTTTGAGATAAATTAGGATTTGTGTTAGAAAATTATAAAATTAAGAATAGTAGTGTATTTTGTTAGAGGGTTAATGATGTAATAAAACAAATTAGAAGATTACCTAGGGGTGGTAATCCAGATTGCCACCTGATACGGAGGTAATCCACATTACCACTTTGGAATCCACATTACCAATATCTTTGTCAAAACAAACGAATCAATCTGGATTACCAGGTAATTTAATTGCAAGATTACCGGTAATCTATGCAGATTACCTCGCACCAAACGCCCTCTAAGAAGTATAGTTCATTAGTTCAGAAGGTAGAACTAATAAGTGTTATATTTAGAAGCTGACCTAAGAATATGTTATAGTGTATAACTAGTTCAGAAGTTGTCTTATATGCTTATCCTTTTAGTTAAATGCTTTAGAAGCTAAGTCTCGTTTCTTAGCATCTTATATTAATTCAGAAGCTGAGTCTGGATCTATTTACTGTATCTTAACATGTTCAGAAATTGTTGTATATTTCGAGTCATATTTTCTTTATTATGAAACATGTCAAAAATAATTATTTTATAATTTCTGAAATAAAGAAATCATTTATAAAATAAACCGCTTCATGAAAAGGCTTCGAAGAAACAAATATAATATATTTTATTGTTAGTGGAGCACAAATATCATCTTTAAGACATGGGACAGTGCAATAAAGCACTAAGCGCGATTATCTTTAGGCTCGATTCTAGCAAAAGTTAAATTACAGGTTCCGTAGCATAACACTTCTCGTTTTTTGCTCGAGCATGTCCATTGAATCATGCAGATGAGCTTCGAGGAGTTGGATTTCAAGAAGATAAATTTATTAAAAATACATTTCAAACAAAAGCATGCAATGGATACTCAACAATCTCAAACGGCTAGAAGAAATATTCAAGGCTATAAATTTGAAGCTTATGCACCTTGAAAAAGCAGAACACAAGCGAACAATATTCCAAGCTTCATTCAATATTCTTTGTGCATATTGTATATTGTATACATAGCTTCTTACACTTATTCTTTTACTGTAAATCATCTTTAAGTGTCTTAGCCTCTTTACTGCATTTGTAATCTTTCTCTGGAAAGACAAACACTTCCTTGTAACCAAAAGATAAATATCCTTGCTCTAGCAAGTCATTCTAGGAGTGTCATTATTTGGGATTAAAGTTTAGTTTAATCTAAACTCTCAAATAATCAAACCTGTGAGTCTCTTAGACTCTAACCACCTTATTTGTGAAAAGAAAAGTCTTTCTCAATTGAGGAAGCAAGTGAGAAGTCCAGCCTCTGAGTGAGATTGGCAAAAGTCCTTTTCGAGTGAAGAAAAGGCAAAAGTCTTGCCTCTGAGGGAGATGGGCGAGAGAAGTCCAACCTCTGAAGGAGATTGGCATAAGTCTTTCCCTAGTGAGAGGGAGAGCAAGGTTTTGGATTGAAGAATATATCAGTCTAGGGTTGTAACTTTTATTGAAAGTTAGTGAAACTCAAACTAGTTGGTTTGAGAGCTGGAGTAGGTAGCGGAGTGGCCGAACCAGTATAAAAACACAAGTGTAAATCTTTCTAAACTCTATACTCTTTGAATTACATGTTATAAATTGTTATATTAACTCTTGAATTAATTCAAAGGAAATTTAGGGGTTCAGAAGCTTCTAAAATCACTAATCTAAGTTTTAAGTAATTCCAGCCTCTGGACATCCTTCAGAAGCTTGATTATTTTCAAAGCTTAGAATATTTTCCTCTGAAGCAATTCCGCTGCTATCTAAAGTGTCAACAAGCTTCTTAAGCTTGAAAAGACCATTCTTATATTTCAGAGAAAATTTTTATTAGGTCAAGAAACACGATTCAACCCCCCTTCTCGTGCAAAACTTTACTTTCAATTGGCATCAGAGCTCGGCCTTGGGGTTGAGCAACTAACATTGCTAAGGAAAAAGATCCAAGGGACTATACAAGAATCATGGGCTCAAACAACATGTTCCTACCTGAAGGTGCATCTCTCACCAGACCACCAATGTTTGATGGGCATGACTATGCCTACTAGAGAGATCTAATGGAGATGTTTGTGTCATTTACAAGTCTTGACTTGTGGGACATAATCATAAATGGGAACTATGTTCCTACAGAGGAGATTGAGCAAATACAACCGGCAACAACAGAGAGAGAAGCCAAGAAAATTAAAACTATAAGAACCATCCCTATAAGTGAATGGACTCAAACTCATAAGGATATGGTACAATTAAATGTTAAAGCAAAATATCTCATTATGTGTGCACTAAAAGTAATGTTTTGCACAAGAAGGGGGGTTGAATCGTGCTTCTTGACCTATTAAAATTTTCTCTGAAATGTACAAATATTTTTTTCAAGCTTTGAGAAGCTTGTTGACACTTTAGATAGCAGCGAAATTATTTGAGAGGCTAAGATTCTAAGCTTTAAGAGTAATCAAGCTTTTGAGGTAAGTTAAGAGGTTGTAGTTACTTTAAATCTTAGATAGTGACTTTAGAAGCTTCTGAGGTAGCTTCAGAACCCCTTAAGATCCTTTGAATTAATTCAAGAGTTAATATAAAAATTTATAACATGTAATTCAAAGAGTTTAAGGTTTAGAGAGATTTTACACTTGTATTTTTATACTGGTTCGGCCAATCCGTTACCTACTCCAGTTCTCAAACCAACTAGTTTGATTTTCACTAACTTTCAATCAAAGTTACAAACCAGGATTGATATTTTCTTCAATCCAAACACCTTGCTCGCTGTAACACCCCGACTTTTATTAAGCTCTAATTAAGTGAAATTAAGAGTAATTGACCTTAGTTAGAAGTTAATTAAGTTTGAGTGGATAAGTTTCTCCTTGATAACCTTTATGTGTTGTATGTGTTTGATTTGTGTGTATTTATATGTTATATTTAATGTTTTAATGATGCACGAGGGTAGGAATGACGTATGTATGATTATAGCACGAGTTGGAACGTTTTAGAAGTGTTTTGGGGCTATTTTACAGTCCAGTAATCGATTACCATCCTGTGCTAATCTGTGCATTTTAACAGACTATAATCGATTACAGATTCATGTAATCGATTACGGACTGCGCAGTTAGAGATTTTAGTGTGTTTTTAAGTCACGTGTGGGCCCCACAACGTCTCTATATAACACCTATCTGTGTCTTCACTAAGAAAACCTAATTTCCATCTTCTGAAACACTCTTGGCAGCCTCCCTAAACCCTTGTGCCTCCATCATATTCTCTCTGTCTCTCAAGAACATAAACCCTAGCCTTTCCACAACCCCAAATCCATATCAATTCTTACCCAATCACAAAACAAATTACATATTCTTAATCCTCTCATCAAATAGAACATTTCTACAGTTTTCTATTTTTGAAAAGAAGTCATCTTTGTACCGTTCGTGGGGTTGGAGAGAAAGTGAGAAGGAAAGGGTTTCTCTACGCATAGCATAGGAGGTCTACGAGAGGTAGGGGTTCTAGACATTCTTCATTCACTGTATTTTCGTGCATAATAATGTGTGTTTGATGAAATTATTGATGTTATCCGTTTTTCCCATTAAGGTTCATAAAAGGGTTACTTTTTACCAATCAAATTCAAAAAAGAAAGTGTCTTATTGATGTAAAAGTGTTTTAAAACTTATTCCACCGATTGACTTTCATGTGTCTGTATTTTCTATCGATTGGGATGATTCTATACCTATGTTTTGGTCATTGGCTATTGAAAAACGAGTTTTAGAAACCCTAGAATCTGATTTCTCGCGTTCGTAATCGATTACAAGGGTTCATAATCGATTACGAGCTGAGAATTTCCAATCGTGAGCAAACATGGCACCCTGGTAATCGATTACAGAGGCTCTGTAATCGATTGCAGTAATCGATTACAGTCCCGATGTAATCGATTACAATACTGCAGATTTTACGAAAATTAACTATTTTGACTCTTTTGTGTACCCTAATGTGTTATACGACCCATATAAGTGTTATATACGATTTATGCATGATTTATACATGTTTGTATGATTTGTGATGTATGTTTACATGTTGTTATTGATGCTATATATATACGTATATCCTGTAAGACATTAATAAAGGCAAAGACGTTAAAAGGGACGCAAAGACACAATTACAGTTATAGTAAAACACTCCCGTCTTCGGCTACTGATGGGGATGGAAACCAAGGGATGACAACCTTGGTGAACAATCTCATTGGTAAAAGAACGACGGTACCCCCTCTCCCCATTATGTTTAGGATGAGCTCATGCTTATGGGCCGGTAGAGTTGGAGGTTCACAGGAGGGTGGTCAGGTCAAAGATTAATGCAAGATAAAGTTGTTTGATTAATTGTATTATGTTACCTTGTGATTTATCCATTGTATATGTTTAGGGGCACTAGTACACCACACAAAAATGTTACTTATTTATGCAAATATTACCTGTATAATTAAAATGGACAAGACGCACTTAGGTAAGACGTTCAGGGATAAGACTTCTTTTGAACTAATTTATGAAATGAACTCATTCATAATTGGCTTATTTCATAATTAAACTTGGGGCGGCTCCCTCTACTGAGTCACTTCCTAGTGCTTACCCTATGTTTTTCCCCATATTATAGAGGAGCAGACAGAGCAGGATCATGGAGCTAGCGAGGAGCAGGCACAACCTTAGTTTATTTTTAGTCTTCCGCTTTATAGACCTATATACATTGATTTATGTTTCAGTTATGAATTTATTTCAGTCATTTGTTTTATTGTTTTAAGTTCGGACCTATGTTAGCCGGCAACTATTTATTTTACATGTATTTATGGTGGAGTCTCATAAGTCACTGTCTTTAGCTTATGGGATAAAGCCTAGTATCTATTCAGTTTATGTTCATTGAATGTTGGGAGTTATTTATGTGATGAGGATATTCAGTATATGTTGGCATGCTTATTTATTTATCGATTATGTATTTCGCAAAGCCCTTAGTTTTATATCGTAAATGAATTTCGAAAATTTTACTCCCGTCTATTTTCCGCGTATATTATTTTAAAGTAAAAGGAAAACACGCTATGAAATCATGATGTGACCCTTTATAGTTGGCCTAAGATGACTTAAGCATTAAGGGCTAATTACTAGGGGGTTACAACGAGCAAGGTTTTGGGTTGAAGAAAATATCAATCCAAGGGTTGTAACTTTGATCAAAGTTAGTGAACCTCAAACTAGTTGGTTTGAGAACTGGAGTAGGTAACGGATTGGCCGAACCAGTATAAAAATACAAGTGTAATATTATCTAAACTCTAAACTCTTTGAATTACTTTGCTATATATACTTTTAAATTAATTCAAAGGAAATTTGGGAATTCAGAAGCTACTTCGGAAGCTTATGAAACCACTTATCTAAGTTCTGATTAATTTTAGCCTCTGAACATCTTTCAGAAACTTGATTATATTCAAAGCTTAGTATATTTTCCTCTGAAGTAATTTCGCTGCTATTTTAAGTGTCTACAAGCTTCTTAAGCTTGAAAAGATCATTTTCATATTTCAGAGATAAAACTTAATAGGTCAAGAAGCACGATTCAACCCCCCTTCTCGTGCAAAACCTTACCTTCACATACATCAATAATTCATTTAATCTCATAAAACACATATATCAAGTCAAATACATGTATCAAGTAATTCACCAACAACATATAAACATAATAATAATCACATATAAATCAATTAATTCCTAATCAAGGTCAATTATCACTAATTACCCTTAACCAAGACCTAATTGAAAAGTCGGGGTGATAAAGTTTTTTTGTTTTTAATAATACGATGTTTTCACTTCCTATAGTATCAATAAAACTATTTTAACATTCATTTTCTTGTATATCGTGTATACATCCAATTTATCACTATTTTAACATTTATTTTACTCTTCACCCTTGCATTTGAATTATTGTTTATAAACATCCACTTTATGGATGTCAATATAGCATTACTCCTTTATTATACTGCCTATTGTAAAAGAGATGTAAGGGCACGCACAGGGGCGGATGCACATATAGAGTTATGGGGGCTTATGCCCCCACTTAATTTTTTTACTTTTTAGTTTAAATATATATAAATGTATATATTTTGCCCCCATTATATTATTAAAGTTGCTCTCACACTAATTTTTTTTTGAAAAACATCATCTTATATTTATATATATTAACGATGTAATATTTTCACCCTCATTGTTAAAATTTTCTGGATCCGTCACTGGGCACGCATGAGTCATTGTCTCTTCTATATATCCCATATTTATCAGTTGGAAATAAATTGAAGGTGTTGTAAAAATGTGAATGAAACTAAGTAGCTAATTATTGAGTAAAAAATTAGATAAAAAAGCAATAGTACTACAACTATAAATATTGTTCACAAAGATTCTATTTTATATGAGCATTGTCATATGCACGATGAAAAAATATTCAAAACAGTCAATATGGAATGCAAACATATATTATATAATGTCCACACCGTATATTACATGTTGTGCACAACATACATCACATATTGTGAACAACATATATCACATATTGTAAAGAAAGATGATGTTACCACATGTGATATGTGTTGTGCACAACATGTCATATATGTTGTGCATAATGTGTAATCTACGTTGTGCATATTACATATTATATGTTGTGCACTATTTATTGACTGTTTTGAATGATTTTTTATTATGCACTAAGAATTTAAGATTTTATATATAGTGTATTTCCATTCAAATTTAATAGTAGATTTTTTATTAAATTATTTAAATATTACTTTTTTATTTCCATGTGTTTAAAATTGATTGGTTTGTGAGAAGAGGGCTTTGTCTCTTTGAAGAGGGTGACGTCCCTTTATTTTAGCAAAAGTGAATTCCTCAGTTTCTTCTCCAAGGGAATTTCCCCTACTCACATGTTACATTACTACAAGAGCAGTAATATTTGTAGTTTTGTACATATCAAATAATATGCATAATATATATATATTTATATTATGATAGAGAATAAAAATTAAAATATTTATGTGATGTAATATTAAAATTTAAAGATAATAAAATAGATAAATAACACATATAAAAGGAAATATTCTTACAAATATCATTATTCTTGCTGCAATATGACGATGACGTAGATTTTGGCATCCCTGGAGATGCTCTAATTCATAGGCATAGCAATGTGTAATTCTTTGTTTTGTGTTTAGATGGATGCTTGGTGATGATTAGCTTTTGTATTATTGGATGGTGTGGTACTACTTTTTCTCCATTAAGTTTAGGAAGTTTCTTTCATAAAGTATCACCCATCCAATATTTCTCATGAGCTCCCCCATCTTTTGGCTAACTATAAAAAAAAAAAATTAATATTACTACCCTCTTAGATGAAAAAAAACAAACCTATTTTATTTTCCAATCCTAATGAAAAACAATTAAAGTAGTTTAGATAAGAAAAAGTATTTTTTTTACACCATAAGATCAACCTCGATCAGTCACTATATATAATCATTTAACTTTTTATTAAAACTATTAATCTAACTTTTAATATTATGTATTAATCTAATATTTTAAAAGTTAAATTAATAATGTTAAAAATTTAAATTATTATAAATTGTGACTGACAATTACTAATTTTACAGTGTATATATAAAATTACACTTTAGAACATTGCATGCAGTAAAACATAAGGAAAAAATACTACACCACTTATTTTGCATAAGAGCCCTACACCTCAAAATTCTCTACTCTACCTCGCACACACACTATTGCCAACAAAAGTTCCCCTAATTTCATTTTCAACTTATTGATGTACAATAGAAGTATATCTAACTAGTATTCAACATGTATTATACATAACACGTAATGTGTGTCATACGTAGTGTGTTATACATATGACACACATTACTTGTTATGTATAGCACATATTGAATACTAGGTGAAGGTATTTCTATTGTACAACAACCAGTAAAAAACAATAAATATATAATATTAACGGCCAATATTATGGTGTTGTTGTTTTGCAACTTGTAGTGTTGTGCAATTTAGAATCATTTCTTCAAGCAACACTTGTTTGACATAAGTTTATGTGGGGTCTAGACTTAGTAAGGGCATTATTGGAACTTTAACAGAATCATTAACTTATTTTACTTGGAACTTAAAATGAATTAAATTATATTCCATTTTAGAAAATTAGTTCATGGTCTTGTGGCCTTGCAGAGATTAGGTTTCCGCCATTGAAGGGAGAAAATCTGTCCAACACCAGTCTGAAACTGGCAAACAAAGTTAATTGGTCGAACCGGTTGGTTGCATTGTTGTCTTCGATTACGGTGGTTCAATATGCTTTAATTTTGTTTGTTTGGTGTTGTATGCAGGGGTAAGTGGGAGGGTTCTTTGTCCTTGTTCGTTGTCGTTGTAATTGTTCCTTGTTCTTTTTGTTGTGCTTGTCATTGTGCGATGGTGTGCGTGCGTTTAGTTCGTGTTCTCTTTGTTCTTAGATATGTTAATTTTTTAAATATGTTTCAGGTTCTTGCTGGGTGTCGTAGGGTTTTCTTTGGGGGTACATTAGGGGGAGGTTCTTAGTTGATGTTTTTGTTAGGGGGAGGTCCTCACTCAACGAAGCAATCTCGAACACGGCAACCACCACCTTTGACGATGCAACCTTCAAAGCTTCAAGGAAGACGCGACTTCAGCAACCTCTGTGAGTTTGCAATAGAAGCATGGTGCGCGATTTTTATTTGAAATCCAAATCGACAACAAAACACCCACAAATTCGAAGTCCAACGGAGAAGACAAATCGATCTCACTGACCTCTACCTAAGAACATCGACTACCAGGGGAGGACTATGAACCCTAGATAAAACCTTAACAAGAAAAGCCCCAATTCAATTTCTGAACATTCTTTTCTTTTCCCTTTTCTTTTTTTCTATTTTCAATAAATTTCTTTTACAATATTTTTAATTCAATTACCATTCAACCCTTAAACCAATCAGATCCCACATCTTTTTTTACCAACATGTGCCACTCATTTAAGCATTTGCAAAACAACGACACTGTAACAAAGAAAACAACCACACCATAGTACTCCCCAATATTAATATTAAGAAAATTAAACAAATAAAGTGAGGGGATGAGGATATACTTTGAAAAGTGAGGAAGAAAACTAACAATGTGCCATTTTAAGAGGAATCATAGGGCATCTCACGTCAGACCCGCACATCATTTACTAATTGCTAACTTTTGCTCTATCACTACAACTCAAACACATGCCTCATATAATTAATTATTTCCACAACATAGTCTTGCTTTTTTTTTTTTTTTACTTCTTCTCTTTTCCACTACTCTCTTCATCTCATCATCATAACCACCACAATATACACACATCTCTCTCTATCTTTGGAGTGAGGGTGAGGACATTATTAATACCTCACCCTCTCTTCCCTTATCCCTAATTGTTTTTAAAACTCCATGATTATAAAAGAAGAACAAAAAGAAAAAACACACACAGATGTTCTTTAACCTTTCTAAATAACAAGAACAAATTTGTAATTGTATATCTTTTATACAATGACAATTTTTTCTTTGTACTTCCCTATTCTTCTCTCACTTTCTATCTCTTTCTTTCTCCATATCTTCAAGAAGCATGTTCACTCTTTCTACTTACTTTTGACGACTACCTTCAAGAACATTATTAACATCAACACTACAAAGAATAACTGTCATGACCCCATCATCAAACACACAAATGGTTCTCTGTCATTATCGATGAATGATGGTATGAATAATAATTTGATGTGTGTCAATGAGATAGGAGTCAATGATGACCGAAACGATAAGAATGAAAATAATGATGATGATGATGATGACGACAAAAGTTATTGGAGGAGGAAAAGGGTGAATGATTTGAAGCAAATGTTTCCTCCACCAATTTCCTCATTGAACCAAAAGGGGCAACCCAATTTTGTTCTTGTACCAATGAGGAACAATGGAAGGTTGCAACTTCAAAAAGTGCGAATAAAGAGACCGGAGATCCTCCATTCTTCAAGAGAAGGTGGACGGTTGAAGATGTATCTTATTCCAAATCATTATCAAGATAATGTAGAAGAAGAAAAGAACGAAGGGGAAGAAGATGAACAACAATTTGTAGAACAAGAACTTGTACAAGAGGAGGCAGAGGAAAAAGTGGAAAGAATTGTAGAATCAGAAGAAGAGGAGGAGAAGGAATCACGTGAAGAGATGAGGAATGAAAAAGAAGATGATTATGGGATTGTCAAAGGGTGGAGGTTTCCTTTAGAAGATCATAACAAGATTGAAGGGTTTAGGAGGTGTCATCATGTTCATGGTGGCCAACGTTGCCACCACAATGTTCATATGTATGGAATTATACTAGCATAGCATGAAACTAGGCATTAGGGAGTTTCATGTGGTGGATATAGTTTTTTTGTTTATTTCTTACAAGGAACTTGAATGGTAGTGATGACATAACATGACAAGTTAAATTATATGCCCTATGGTGCAAAACACTTTTTTCAGATTATCATCTAGTGGTATATTCCTACATCCATATGTAAAGATGATTCAGTCTCACCCCACTACTTAGAAGTTATGAAAATATGATGATTTTAGTTGATCCAATGTCAATGTAAAAAAAAAAATTTATATTGTCAATGCATGCAAATTGAACTATTATTAGGTTTACATTTATCAATAATGCTAGTCGTACAACAGAAATACGTCCAACTAGTATCTAACGTGTGCTATACATAACATGTAATGTGTGCTATATGTATAACACACGTACATATAGCACAAATTCCATGTCATGAATAGCACACGTTGGATATACAAGTTGGATGTATTTCTTTTGTACGACCAGCATTATTATACATTTATGCATTATAATGAATTTACATATGGTATATATAGTAGTATGAGGATATAATCTTTACTAATTGAGAATCAATCACAATTAGTGAGATTGATCCTTTCGTGATTCTATGTTGATTTACATTGATTTTCTTCACACTCCCCCTCAAGTTTGGTCGCAGGATCCCCAACATCCAACTTGCCCAAAGATTCAACAAAGGTATTTGCTGGAACAATTTTAGTCAAAGAGTGAAATGTCATTTTGATCCTTCACTTTGTACACGTGAGTCATTTTGGTCCTTCACTTTCTAAAATAAGCAAAATGATCCCTCACTTCATAAATTGCAAATCACTTTGGTCCCTCACTTTTAAAATGATCAAATTAGTCACTCACTTTACAAACTATTTGTCAAGTTAGTCCCTCTCATGAGACCAAAGTGGACAAAAAGAGGGACTAACTTTACTCATAGTTTGAAATGTGCAAGTTGATGATAATAATAATGTTTTAAATCAATTTGGTGATGCTACCACACCTACTCAATATGCCTCATCTATTCGTGGCAAAACTGATCCAGCATGGAACCGTGTTAGTTTGATTTTTGAGAAACGGAAGTCAACCTATACATTCTCATTTTGTCTGAATAAGTATCAAGGAGGAGGGATCCATAGACTGAAGCAACATCTTGCAGGAGTACCAGGACAAGTTGCTAAATGCAAGAAAGTTCCTCGTGATGTGAAAGAAGAAATGTTAAAATATTTGGAAAACTTTAAAAAAATGAAAGACAAATATGTGAGTTTTGGTTGTAGACACATATTCCACTAGGCATAAGTTAGGAAGAAGTGCTATTGAAAAAGTTGTTAGTGCTATTATCCTAGATAATAAATTTTGGGAGGGTTGTTATACCATTTGTAAGTTCATAATTCATTTGATTAGATTGTTGAGAATTGTTGATTCTGATGAAAAGTCTTCATTGGGGTATATATATGAAGGCATGCAAAGGACTAGAAATGCAATTAAAGATATGTTCAAGAACGAGAAAACTCCATACAAGCCTTACACAGAAACCATCAAGACAAGATGGGATAAGCATTTTAAGTGGAGTCTTCATGCAGCAACTTACATTTTAAACCCATCTTTTTTTTATGATGAAAAGTTCATTGAGAAGCATAATCTTATGCAAGGTTTACTTGACATGTTTGATATAAAAAGTCTTTGTGACTCGGTTGAGGTAATGAAAGAGATACAAATATATCGAACATGCAAGGAAAACTTTAATAGGCCCAGAGTTGTACAAGCAGCCAAAGAACTTCAACCAAGTAAGAAATTCTAAAATTGTACTTGATATTCTAATTAAATTCTACCTTATATATTTTACTTTGACTGGTTGGTGATGAAACATTTATATATTAATGCAGGTGAATGGTGGAGATTATTTGGTACTAAGGCTCCAAATTTGTAAAAGATTGCAATTTGTATTCTTAGTCAAACCTCTACTTCCTCTGGATGTGAGAGAAATTGGAGCATTTTTGAGCAAATACATATTAAAAGAAGGAATAGGTTGGAGCATCAAAGACTAAATGATATTGTTTATGTGACTTATAATTTGCATCTTAAATCCATGTATTATATATGATTTATAATTTTTTCTCATCAAATTATATTATCTAAGTCATTATGATACAAATATATCATGTTTTGCTTTTAATTTGTATTTAAGATCACAATAAAAGAAGAGGATCTATGATCGAATTGATTATGAAACTATTGATCTTGGGGACTTTTGGGTGAATGAAGAAGTCGAAGAACAAAATTTTACTCCTGGTGATATCCAAGAGTTTATATAACAGGAAAATTCTATTTCTTTATGTCAAATTGGTGAGTCATATTGTATTGAATTTTTTGTTTGTTAAAATGATATGTTATAATTAAAGATATCTATTCTATGAATATCTTTAACCAATTACATATGTTGCTCTCAGATGATGGTGAGGAAGCTAGTGTACCTATTGCATCAATGTTGGAATCATTTAGCAATGCTGAAGATGGAGACCAAGATGAAGGATTTTTTGATGCAATAGATAATCCTCAAGTCGATGCAGATTCCTATGATCCTATTTAAATTAGATTATCTTATGTTTGTGTTACTTTATGAATTTATGGTATCATACTATCATGTGGAGTTGAGACTTGGCTCTTATTAGACTCTTAGGTTGCGTTTGTTTTTTCAGAGTCAGAAAGTCAGTGGAAAACTGACTCTGTCAAGTGCTTGGTGCGAGGGTCACAGTGACTCAGTGAACAAAATTGTCAATTTTTTGTTCACTCCAGTTTTGGAGTCACTGTGTATTGCAGGGGGTCACTGTGTGTGCTGGTAGGGAAGCACAAATATGTAAGGGGTGTTTGGAGTCAATTTTGGAGTCACTGTGACTCTGACTCCGATGACACTTACTCCATGACTCCATTGACTCTGACTCCAGAGTCACTAAAAACAAACACTACCTTAGTACTTAAAGGATTTGGTTCATATGGGGGTTATGTTTGTTTTATTTTATATTATAGATTATGTTGTAATGCTTGGATTTATGTTATGATTGATTAAATCAACAGATTTATATTGATGTAGTTAATTTTTTAATTTTTTTTTAATTTTTTATTTTGCATGATAAGTAATTGCTTATATATATATATATATATATATATATATATTATATTCAGGTTCAACCGATGAACCATTGAATCAGTAACTCGTCCGGTTCGATGTCCAATCCGGTTTTTAAAACATTGCCTCATATGTTTGGGGGTCAAACTTGCGCCTGTGTTTTTTTTTTTTTTGCTGCAATACCCTTTTGTGTCAAGAATTAGTCATTCATTTAAGTATTGCTATTTTGCAAAAACACCACTAACACCCTTCATTTCTCTTTGACATTAAGTTCTTTTCACCAAACTTCAGATCTTGACTGGTTCTCAGATTTGGATTCGCTTTGTAGCACCCATTCCTGTACTTTGGTCTCTAGTCTCCTTGTCCAAGCTTGAGACCTGGAAATCTTTTCTCTTATGGAACAAACTGACGCACATGGTACAAAGCGAACAGTGCGGATATGATTTTCCAGTGAAAACTTGCTCTCAAATTCAAAATTAACTCAAAATTCAAACTGCAATACCAAAGGACACCACTTTCATGCATACCTAAACACGAATGCAATCATTTTGTCACGGTGCGACTGCTACTCTAGATTCCGACAACTGCAAACCTCGACCTTACCCAACACACAAAACGGGGCAAAGACAACATCGACCTAACTCCTCAAATCGGAATCGCCTACCACCAAAACAACAAGATCTTGACCATAAACCAACGAAGAAGAAACAAGACTCCACCTTAACCCAAAAGAGAAGACCTCCACACTCTCACCGGACATAAATGAACAACTACATCTACGAGAAGGGGTACTCCTACAAATACCCAAGAAAAGGAGCCACCAAACAAAGATAAATTAAACTTTGCCCTTCAACCGTTGGATTAAAAGTAAATGAAATCCGCCTATATTAACCTGACCCAATGAGGTGCAATCTAGACGCGTAAGTGCAAAGGCGCAAGTAGTCCTTAGCCAATGCTCAATGTACTCTAAAATACTTACTTCTAATATTTGGGAGAGTTTCGGTCACATTTTTCTAAAAAATTACTACATTTTATTTTCAAGTTCACTTTCATTATTTCGAAAAGTTGCTCATAAGTTTTGAAAAGTCCGCTCACATTTTCTCCTTATGCACACTCACATTTTTCTTAAAAGGTTCTCATATTTTATCTTCATGCTCACTAACATTATTTTGAAAAGTTGCTCATATTTTTTGAAAGATCTGCTCACATTTTCTCTTCATACACACTGACATTTTTCTAAAAAGTTACTCATATTTTATCTTCAGACTCACTCACATTATTACAAAAAATGTTCACATTTTGCCATGGATAAACTCATATTTTATTAAATGATATAATTAAATGATACATGAATCTCATGAATATTTTAAAAATTATTGAGTTTTATAATAATATATCCAATATGTATAATTTTATGAGCAACTTCACAATAATATGTCAGTAAAATTGCCTAAAAACGTTAGTAAAATGACAACATTTAATGTGTGAAATGTTAGTAAATAGCCCTTAATGATTAAGTCATCTTAGGCCACTTATAAAGGGTCACATCCTGATTTCATAGCTTGTTTTCTTTTAAAATAACATACACGGAAAAAATGCGGGAGTAAAATTATCGCAATTCGTTACGATATAAAATAGAGGCTTCGTGCATACAATAGGTGATAATATAAGCAACACAAACATATACTGGATATACCTCATAATATATAAATAAACTCCTATCAAGTACCAAAACATAAACAAATACTAGGTTTTATCTCATAAGCCAAAAACTGTGACTCATGAGACTCCCCCATAAATACAAATAAATAAATAGTTGTCGGCTAACAATGGTCCGGACTCAGAAATATAAATAAAGCGAAAAACATGGAAACTGTAAGTAGTGTAACATCTGAATAAAAAGCGAAATATGTCTTTAAACTGAAATCAAATGATTGAAATGTAGCTATAGAATAACCTAGCTAATCTGCTTCTGCTCCTCGCTGGCTCCAACGTCATGCTCGATCTTATCCTCTAAAGGTGGGGGAAACACATGGGATGTGTACTGGGAAGTAATTCAGTAGAGGAAGTCGCATCGGGTTTAATTATAAAATAAGTGAAACATGAATGTATTTAGTTCAGATATAAGTATGAAAATAATCTTTTTCCAGAACATCTTACTTAAGTGTGTCTTATTCATTTTATCAATTACATATAACATTACATATAAATATAAATGTCCTTGTGTAGTGTGTAAGCTCCAGAACCTGAAGGTAGTGAAACGTGAGAAGGGGGTTGAATCACGTTCCAACTATAAATCCTGTTTCTGAAAATTACTTAAAAATAAAGATCAAGTATAAACTTGTCTTGCACAGCGGAAACAATTGTTAGTAAATAAACAGAAACTTAGCCTATAGACAAGGCTATAATAGATCTTGAAAATATATTTACTTTCAAGCTCTTCTAAATGATAAAGGTTAAAACTTTAACCTTCAACACTTAGACAAAAGATGATGATGATTTCGCAATATGCTATATGATGTGTATGCAATGATAAAATGTAAAACAATTAAATAAAGAGTAAGGGAAGAGAGAAAGCACACACAGAAATTTTATACTGGTTCGGCAACGTGCCTACTCCAGTCCCCAGGATTCACCTGAGAGTTCACTATCACCACCACAACTAGGTGGACTTTCTTGCCTCTGCAACACCACAAAGGACTTCAACCTGCACCTTCACCAAGGTGACTCACTGCCTTTGAAAACCACAAAGGACTTCACTTGCACCACAACTAGGTGACTAACTGCCTCTGGCAACTCCAAAGGACTTCAATCCTTGCCTTCAACACCGAAGGACTTTCTACCCTTGCCTTAGACCCTCTAAGGACTTCTTGCCTTACAAAAATAAGGACTTTGTATAAAAGATGTGATTTTTACCAATCAAGAACTTAGATGCAACTAAGTTGGAACCTTGATGGATTTTTCTCTCAAAGAAATAACTAGCAAAGCTAGGATAAACAACAAAAGCTCACTCTTTTAAGACTTACAACCTTTACCCAAATAAAAATAGGAACTTGAGGTTTAGAGGTTGAAGATGAAGAGAAATTAGGATTCAATTCGACAGCGTTTTGGCACTTGTAAGCTTGGGTAGTCTCTTGCATTCTTGGGCATTGAGGTCTTGTATTTATAGAGAAAAAACCCTATAAATTTCGAAAATGTTGCCTTGATCTCCACCCTTGATTTGAATTTTAAAACTCTTGATCCAATGGTGAGAATTGCTTGATATGATTTGAAATTTGATCTTCCAAAAATAGAAAATCAAATAAGAGGAAGTTTCATCTTGGCCATTGATTCAAATAATTTCCTTTAATCCAAAGGCTATTATTTGATCTTAAATATGGGAACTTTGTAACCAAGAATTAGAAAAGAGGAAACTTCATCTCAGCCCTTGAATTTGAATTTGTGCCTTGATCTTGTGGTGTGCATTGCTTCATCAAATTTTCACATAATCTTGCAAAAATGCAAGCAAGTTTGCACCACTTTTAGGAGAGAGAAAGGCTAGGGTTTTAGCTTTTCTTGCTCCACAAGTGTGCCTCCATGTTGGTACGAATTAGGATTTCACAATTTCTCATTTTTTGAAAATCCTAAAACACCAAACATGGTCTTCCAAGGAATCTTCTGAACGTTGATTCTTGAATCTTGAAAATTCTTGAATCTTGAATCTTGAGGCTTGAGATTCTTCTGGAATCTTGAGATTCTTCGGGATCTTGATAGAATCTTCGGGAATTTCTGGAATCTTCACAGAATCTTCGGGAATCTTCTAGACTTGAAAAACTTGACAGAATCATCTGAGGTCTTCTATCTTCATGTAGAATCTTCAACAGAATCTTCTGGTCCCGCATGGAATCTTTAGGGAATCTTGTAGATTCAAATAGAATCTTTAGGAGGCTCACAGAATCTTTTTAAAGTGTCCGTAAAAATATTCTGTTACTTAAATGCAAAATATATTCTAGAATAAATTCTAGATAATTATTTTTATTTAATAATTTGCATCTAAATCTCCATACAAGATCTTTCTAGATTTCCCACACATATATATATATTTTCGAAAATTATTACCATATATTGTGTAAAATAGAGATTTAATTTTGTTTCCCTATTTTATATATAATTTCGAAATTTATATATAAATATATATTGTGCATGAATATTTAAATAGAGATATTTTATCAAGATGATTCTCTATTTAATTTCATGTATTTTCCATAAATAAATTTTTAGGAAATCTTAGAGTCTTCCATCCAAACTTTCCTTAATTAGAAAAGCTTTGACTTGGTCTTCAAAAATTAGAATAGCTTGTCCTCCAAGCATGCATGTTTGCGCCACTTTTTGGTCTAGATGTAGTCAAGATGTGTCTTTTATTTTGTCAAATAAATTAGATCCTAAAACACACTTAACAAACAATTAGTCCAACCAAATTAAAACTTTTATTTTAATTAAGAATTTTATCATTCAAAACCTTCAATGATGAGGTAAAGGGTTCTTGGAGCTAACAGAACCCTTCTGAGAGAAATCTCAATATTTCTCTTAATGATATAAAGGATTTTAATGATAACAATTAAGCTATAGCGATAAAAATTTACTTAAGAAATTGCTAATGTCTGCGCTCAAGTGTACTCAGAAAGGATTAAATGTGTATCACTCCTTGAGAAAGACTAAAACCAACATCAAGTAACATCAAGCTAAATGATAAAATCAAGGCTTTGAAGACATCGGAAAGGTTGTCTAAGAAGCGCGAAGGTGAAAAGTATGTTTCTGAGAAAGAAACAAAGTCTTCTCAGAAGGGTCTCAGAAGACTAGGTCGACTTTGTTTCTCGGAAGGGTCTTCCCTCAGAAAGGTTCGTCTCAGAAGTCCGTACACCTCTCAGAAGGTTGGTTTCTGAAGCAACCAAGTCTCAACACTCAAAGGAATCGAACACAGCTCGGAAAGCTCAGAACAACAAGTTAAACACGTTGGAACTTGTGCATTGTACACGTCTGAAAAGTTCCATGATTTCCGCTGACTACAACAGGTATCCGTTCTGAAGCAACCAAGAGAGAGACACTTTGCCACTTCAACTCCAAAGGTTCAAATATCGCGGGATTGGAGGCTTATAAATAGAAGATCAATTGCAGAATAAGTGTCGATACTTAATCACGAGAATTAATGAATCAAAGTGTTGAAACTCTGCCGAATTAAAATCCCTTTGTGAAAACTTTGAACTTTTTTCAGAAAGACTTCTCAACTCGAGTTGTTCTTTATTTGCGAAAATCTTCTAGCGTTGTATTGGTTTAAATCCTTACTTCTGTAAGTTAAATCTAGAAGTCTACTAAGGCAAATTTAAGTTGTGACTTAAATCTTAGTAGTGTTTTTCGAAAGAAAAAATCTCTTTGTAAAACGCTAAGTATTTCACTGTTCGAAGGCAATTTAAATCCTCGGATTTGAGGCAAAGAAAAGTCCTCGATTGTTTGAGGCAGGTTAAGTCCTCTGTTGTGACGCAAGTGAAAGTCCTTTAAGTGTTAAAGGCAAGGAAAGTCCTCTAGTGTTGGAGGCAATTGAAGTCCTCATGTTGAGGCAGGAAAGTCCTCGGGTGTGAGGCAAGTGGAAGTCCTTTACGATGTTAAAGGCAGTGTTGTCTGGGAAGGCACATTAAGAAGAATATTCAAAGAAACTCTCAATTGAAGGTTGAGGACTGGAGTAGGTTGGTTATAACCGAACCAGTATAAAATTCTTCCGTATTAGCTTTTCTCCCTACTCTTTTATTTATGTCATCCTTTAAGAAAATATCAAACACAACTTTAGAAGAAACTACTCTCTGATAACTCACAAAAGTTTATATCAAAAGAAGTTTTTTTTCTAACAAGTCTTATTCAAATAAAACTTCTTATAAACTCAGAAACACTGCGTTTTTAGAAAGTTAAAGTTCTCATAACCTTAACCTTCTCAAAAGCTTAATTCCGTTGCAAACTCTTAAGTTATCTTTCTGAGAAGAACTTTCTTCTAAGACAAGTTTTCAAAGAACTTAGTTTTTAAAGAAGCACGATTCAACCCCCCCTTCTTGTGCACAAATATACCTTCAATTGGAATCAGAGCTCAGGCCTTAGGGGTTGAGCACTTAACCGTGTTAAGGTAAAAGGATCCAAGAAGGATGGACTCACCAACTGCGTTTATATGTGATGGAGCATCTATCAACAGACCTCCAATGTTCCTTGGAGATTGTTTTGATTACTGGCGCGATCGGATGGCGTTGTTCATCAAGCACACAAGTCTGAACCTATGGGACAGAGTTGAGAACGGTGATTACCAATCGCTGCAAACAATAACAGAGCAAGCTGTTGTTGCAGCCGAGGCAGAACCAGGAGCACAACCTCCAACGCCAAGAACGTATACAAGAAGAGTTCCAAGGATGAGTGGACGCAGGATATGAAAGAAAAAATTCAACTGAATTTTAAAGCCAAATATATTCTCCTTCGTGTTTTGCCAAAGGTGGAATATGACAAAATTTTATCCTGTGACACGGCTCAGGAAATCTGGGAAAGGCTTCATATGCTGCACGAGGGAAATGATCAAGTAAAAGAAACCAAGGTTTCTATGCTCGTACACAAGTATGAGTCATTCAACATGCAGCAGGATGAAACTATTGACAGTATTTCAATAAGGTTTCTTCACATCATCAACCAGCTAAAAGTCTTGGGAAAGACTTACTCGAACGTTGAGATGGTGAGAAAAATCCTCAGAAGCCTGTCCTCCAGATGGCGTCACAAGGTTACAGCAATCCAAGAAGCAAAAGATCTAAACCAACTTGGATTAGATGTTTTGTTCGGCTCACTCAGAACGCGTGAGATTGAGTTGGAAGGTTTGCTAGGAGGATCCTCTTCTAAGCCTTAGAAAGGATTGGCACTCAAAAGTCAAGTCAAGAAACCTTCCAAAGCACTCAAAGCCGTGGAAAGTTCTGAGTCAGAAGCTGAGGCAGATTCTGAATCCGAAGATGACGACATTTCCTTGCTGGTCAGAAAAATGAAAAAAGCTTGGAAGAATAGACCTAGAAAAAGAAAGGAGCTTGCTCCAAAGAAAGGGAAAGCTAAAGCCTCAGAAGCCACATGCTACAGATGTGGGGAGAAATGACATTTCAGAACTGATTGTCCTCAGAGCAAGGGTAAGAAGAAATTCATACCCAAGAAGAAGAAGGCGATGACTGCCACTTGGAGCGAGTCAGAAGGAGAAGACTCAGAACCTGCAAGTGATGAAGAAGCTAACGTATGCTTCATGGCCAGCGATGACTATATTCTGGAAACAGAATCAGAGTCAGAAGAGGTACCTAATTCTCCTCCTCTCTCCTACTCATATTATGAACTTTCATAACTCTATGATGAGCTTCTGAAAGAATCAAATGAATTAGCCAACAATTTCAGCTCACTTAAAAAGTCTTTTAAATTGCTTGAAGCTGAAAATGTAAAACTAACTCAAGAAGTAAGAAATCTAAAGCTTGAAAGAGATGGTTTTAAAGATAGAAACTTGAAAAGCATTGAACTCTATCAAGCCTTAGAAGACATGTCTTCTATAACTGTAGAAAAGGCTGAGCTAGCCTTAATAGAGCTATAGAAGATTAATGAGCTTCTTACTTCTGATCTGGTAAAGATGGTCAATGGTGGGAAGATGCTAAACCTTTTACTCGGAGGTCAAAGACCTTATAAAGATAAAAGAGGTTTAGGGTATAAGAAGTTTTCGAACCCCATGTCCTTGATCCATCTTTAAGCCAAACACCTCGCATGTGCATAACATGTTTTAAAGAAGGACGTGGATCTGAGAACTGCCCCATGCTCGAAAAAGGAAAAACCTCTCTGCCTCAGAAGGCTAAGAGTAATAAAAAATCTCAGAAAGCTAAGTCTTCTCAGAAGACTAACTCTTCTCAGAAGAGTAATACTTCTCAAAAAGCAAAAGCTTCTGTAAAGGGCAAAGAGAAAGTTCTTGAGTCTCAAAACCATATCCCTTCTAAGAAAAATAGACAACAAAAGGCCAAGAAAACTAACAAGAAAGGACCCAACAAGGCATGGGTACCTAAATCAATTAATTTTGTGTCTGTAGGTGCATCAACAAGCACTGCTCTACCACCAAGATGAGCAGTGGTACCTGGACAGTGGCTGCTCCAGGCACATGATCGGAAGCCAGCATTGGTTCAGAAACCTCAAACCCAAGAAAGGAGGAACCGTGCGCTTTGGTGATGGAGCTAAGGGAAGAGTCACTGCTATAGGAGATATTGGTAAGGAAAATTCTCACCAAATCTCTGATGTACTTTTGGTTGATGGCTTAACTCACAATCTCTTAAGCATTAGTCAATTCTGTGGCAAAGGCTTAAAGGATGAGTTTTATGCCAAATATTGCCACGTGATTAATCTCACTGACGACAAGATCATTTTAGAAGGAAAACGTGTTGGTAACATCTATGTTATCCATCTAGATGATCTAAAGGATCAAAATGTGGAGTGTCTTGTCTCTGTCCAAGATGACAAGTGGCTTTGGCATAAGAAACTTGGTCACACCCACATGAAGCTTATTTCTGAGCTCTCTCAGAAAGGTCTTGTAAAGGGTCTTCCCAATCTTAAGTATCAGAAGGATGCATACTAGTTGCGACTTCTTTGAAAAGGGAAAACAGATCAAAGCTTCTTTTCCAAGCAAAAGTGGTGTCTCTACCAAGAAACCACTTGAACTTCTTCAAATGGATCTCTTTGGACCAACTAGAACGGCTTCCCTTTCTGGAAAACACTATGGTCTTGTCATAGTAGATGATTATTCCAGATTTACATGGGTATTCTTTCTAGCTTCTAAGGAAGAAACATTTGAAAAATTCAAAGCTTTTGCGAAAAGAGTTTCAAATAAATAGGACTCTCATATTCATACCATACGTTCTGATCATGGTGGTGAATTTGAGAATCATGATTTCGAAAAGTTTTGTGAAAATTTGGGCATTGCTCATGAATTCTCTTCTCCCAGAACTCCCCAGCAAAATGGAGTGGCTGAGAGAAAGAATCGAAGCCTTCAAGAAATGGCTCGAACAATGCTCTTAGAAAGTGGGCTTTCAAAAGGTTTTTGGGCTGAAGCTGTAAACACTTCATGCTACATTCATAATCGCGTCTTTCTAAGACCAATTCTGAAGAAAACACCTTATGAGCTTTGGAAGAACAAAATACCCAACATTTCATATTTTCATATATTTGGTTCTCCATGCTTCATACTCAACACAAGGGACAAGCTCGCGAAGTTTGATCCTAAATCCGATGATGGTGTATTCCTAGGATATTCCTCTGTTTCTAAGGCCTATAGGGTATACAACAAGAGGAGTAAATGTGTTGAGGAGACCATTCATATTAAGTTCAAAGAACTTAGTAAGGATGTGCCTCAGAAGGTTGCTGACTTAGAAGAAGAATTTTTGAAACTCAATATATCTTCCAAGGAAGTCCAAAAAGAGACTCTTGAGGATGATGAGAATCCAACCAATGGGAAAATCATCTCCATCTAAAGGAACATCTAAGATCATCATTGAAGCTCCAGAACCTGATGAATCTACTTCTCCTATCGAAATGGAATTTAGATTCTCAGAAAGGACAAGCTTCTGATGACTCAGAAAGATAACCTTCTGAGCCACACTCTCACAACCCTGTTCCTAAAGGATACAAGGGATCAAGAGACTTGAAAAACATCTCTCAGAATGAGGTTCTTGGTAATCCTGAGCAAGGTGTGAAAACCAGAAGGAACTACACAAATCTTGTTATGGTTTCTGAACTAGAACCAGAATCCGTAGAAGACGCGTTAGATGATCCTAGCTGGGTAAATGCCATGCAAGAGGAACTAGACCAATTCGAGAGAAATCAAGTTTGGAAACTAACCCAGAAACCCAAAGGCAAAAGTGTCATTGGGACTAAGTGGGTGTTTCGCAACAAACTTGATGAAAAAGGTCAAGTCGAGAGAAACAAGGTCAGATTGGTAGCTCAAGGGTACAACCAACAAGAAGGGATAGATTATGATGAAACCTTTGCTCCAGTCGGAAGATTGGAAGCTATAAGGATGTTGCTAGCATTTGCTGCACACAAAGGTTTCAAACTCTATCAGATGGATGTTAAATCCTCCTTCTTGAATGGATAACTTTCTGAGGAAGTTTATGTTAAACAACATCCTGGGTTCGTGAATGATGTTTTCCCAGAACATGTCTTTAAGCTTACAGAGGCTCTATATGGTCTTAAACAAGCTCCTAGAGCTTGGTATGACAGACTGAGTTCTTTCTTGCTTAAGAACGGGTTCTCGAAAGGAAAGATTGACACAACCTTGTTTACCCTTTTAGAAGACTATGGCTTCTTGATTGTGCAGATTTATGTTGATGACATAATTTTTGGTGCAACCAATGAACGCCTGTGCAAGGAATTCTCCAAGCTTATGCAAGGAGAATTCGAGATGAGCATGATGGGAGAACTCAAATTCTTCCTACGATTGCAAATCAAGCAAGAGTCAGAAGGGACATTCATACACTAAGAAAAATACACTAAAGAGCTTCTAAAGAAGTTTCTGATGGATCATGCTAAGCCTATGAGCACTCCCATGCATCCTTCACAAGTCATTGACTTAGATGAGGATGGTGAGAAGGTGTCCGAAAGCAATTATCGAGGTATGATTGGTTCACTTCTTTATCTCACTGCTTCTAGACCTGATATCCAAGCAATCGCATTCAACTTCTGTCAAAAGAATATTGCGATATCTTAGTGGAACTACTAATCTTGGTCTTTGGTACGAGAAAGGTTGTTCTTCTGATGTTGTAGGTTATTGCAATGCAGATTATGCTGGAGATAGGATTGATCGCAAGAGTACCAGTGGATGTTGTTGCTGCTTCTTTGGAAAATGCTTGATCACTTGGTCATGCAAGAAGCAAAACACCATTGCTCTATCAACCGCGGAAGCTGAGTATGTGTCTGCAGCAAATTGCTGTACTCAGATGCTTTGGATAAGGAACCAATTGCAGGATTATCGGCTAAGGTATGAGAAAATTCCAATCCTTTGTGATAACACTAGTGCAATTAACTTAGCAAAGAATCTCATTCAACATTCTCGATCTAAGCACATTGATATTAAACATCATTTCATAAGAGATCATGTGCAAAAGGGTGATGTTGAAATCAAATTTGTAAATACTGAGGATCAAATCTCAGATATATTTACAAAACCCTTACCTGAAGATCGATTCAATGTTCTGAAAGGGCTTCTGAATCTAAGACGTTACTAAGTGTTTATTCATTGAAAACATTTTTCTTAGAAACTCCCCTTAGTCCTAGCCTATGATTTGAGACACAAACTAGACTAAGCTTCTGAGCGGATAAAGTGCAAAGCATTGATCAAGCTTCTATGAGAAAGAAAACTTTCTCAGAAGGATATCATTCTCAGAAAGGATACCTTCTGAAAAATTCTCTCAGAAAACCTCTCTCTCAGAAGGACCTTCCTTCAGAAGGCTTCCTTCTAAGAAGTTACCAACGGTAACTTAAGTGTAACGGCATGTTCCGTTCACAATAAATTCGCAAAGCTTGGCTCATTCGAGCACTTTGCTTTCCGATTCCTTGCCCAAACTCTGCCAAATTCTCTTCTCATCCACCTTAAGCTTTCTCTCTCTCTTCTTTCTCTCTCTTTCCGTTTCTTTCTCTCTCTTCTCTCTCTCTTTCTCTCTCTCTCTTCTCTCTATCACTCAGAACCTTCTACCTTCCTCTCGATCCACAAATGGCCAACCTTGGTGCTGAATCCAATGGTATGCACCGAAGCAACATCTATGAGGTAGCTGAGGACATTCTCTATGAGGATGAGAAGATGCAGAAAAACTTCAAGGACTCCTTCCTTCCCCGTAACATAGCTATAGGAAGAGTACTCCCTATTAGCATCTACAACCAGGTCGACGAGCTTCAAATATATTTCTTCAATCAACCTGGATGGGGAGCTATGATGGCGACCGAGGAGGTGTGCTACCCCAATTTGGTAAGAGCCTTCTACTCTCAAGTAAAAAGGTCAACCAACAAGGGTCTGAAGAGTTTCGTCTCTGAACACAAGATTCGATTCACATCTTCTGACATCAACAAAATCTTCAAGACCGAGGATGGAGGTGTTGTAGTTGCCGATGATAGAGGCTGGTTTAAGGATGAAGAGGACTCTAAGAAGGATATTGTCAATCTTCTCACTGGGAGTGAAGCCATCCCTCTCAAATCAGTGAAGGTTCCTAACCTCACTCCAGATGCAAGAGCTATATTTTCTGTAATACAACATACTCTTCTCCCAAGGATCAGAGATATGAGGAATGTAACGGTAATGGATGCTACCCTCCTCTACTGCATTTTGAAGAAGAAGCCAGTAGATTTTGGGAGGATGGTGATAAACTATATCATGCATCAAGCTCATCCAAAGAGAGCACTCACTAGCCTACCCTACGGAAGTCTGCTGACGAAGATTTTCCTTGATCTCTCCTTCCCTCTTGAAGATTACGAGTATATCTTCAACAACAACAAATTCACCATGCTCACCTTCAACGCAATCAAGAAGAAGAAGGGTTCAGAAGCAAAGGAGGCTTCTGAGAAAGGAACCGACAAGCCTTCTAAGGCTTAGAAAAAGGCTCCAAAAGGCCTTCAAAGGCAGAGAAGGGCAAAGCCAAGACGACTGAGCCTTCTGAGGAGCAAGCGAAGAAGAAGAAGAAGTTGGCTCACATCTCTCCAACAAGGGTCACTAGGAGTATGACTTCTGAGGAAGTTTAGAAGACACCTCCTCAGAAGAAGACCAAGGAGCGAGAAGAGGTCGCTGAGGACTCAGAAGACACTGTCTCAGCTGAGAGACCTCTGATAAGGAAGAGGAATCTTTCTCCACCTCCAGTCTCCAAAGTACCGGAGGTACTCGCCGAAAGCAAGAAAAAACACGGTCGGTTGGTAAAAGCTTATACTAAAACTCCTCCTTCTTTTATTACTTATTCTATTCCTACTCGCTCTAAGACTAAACTCCTTTATTTCTTGAATTATCAGGGAAAGCAACATAAAGGAGAAGGTCTTTCTTTGAAAACCTCAAAGAAACCCTCTCAGCAAGAAGCAGAGGTTCCCAAGGAGCCAAGCCCAAAGAAGGATCTGGGCAAAGCTTCTGATGCTGTTGATGCTGAGGAAGAGAAAAAAGCATCACACCACTCCTCTCCCTCCGGCAATGTTTCTCCAGCCCGAGCTGACATTCAAGGACTTGGAGGAAATACTGATGATTCCTCTTCTGAGGAAGAGGAAGGGTCAAGGTTCCGAGTAGAACATTGTACTGAGGATGCTGAAAGTTCTCTGAGGATTACCATGCCCAATCAAACAGAAGGATCTGGTGTTGATCTTTCTGAGGCTACCACAACTGAGTTAACTAAGGTGGATTCTGAGCTACTAGCTCAGAAGATAGTTGAGATTCAGCACGCTATTGATCATCCTTCTGATGTTCAGAAGCAACAACTATTGGCCCTACCACCACCACCACAACCACAGCCTCAACCTGAGGTTAAGCAAGGGCTGAAGCAGCTGGAAGAAGAGCAACCGCTGCAACAAGAAGAGGTACAACAATCTTCTGATCAACTCTCTCCTACTCAGAAGGAACCAACTTCTGATGTTGGTCATGTCTCTTCTGAGACCAACCAAGATCATGGGGAAACCCATGTCTCAACAAGCACGGAAGTGCCATTGACCTCCAGTACTGGGCTCAGCTCAGAGGCGGGCACTGACGCTATTGTGGTAGCCGGAGTCGCAGCTGTTGAGGCATTTGTTGCCCATGGTTCTTTGGAAGGAACCCAGACTGAGAAAGACTCTCAGAAGGAACCTTAGGTTCCAATGGTTAATGTAACTCAGATTGCTCCTCTCTCCTTCACCAAATCGAGTCCCTCATTCTCAATAACTGATTCCATGATTTGAGCAGGCTTCGAATTCGGAAGTATGGTACAATCTCCACCTTCAATCTCCTACCGTCATTTCTTTGGAGGATCTGGGAAAACTAAGGTATTTGGGGCACTCAAGGAACCCATCTCTACCTTTAGTCTCTCAGAAGACTCTGCTGAGCAACCATCTGTAGCACTACAACCTTCTAGACAAGGTATAGTTCAAGCTTCTGAGCCTGAACAACCTTCTCAAGTGCAACCTTCTGAAGCTACAACAACAACTGAGGATGAAGATCAACTAGAAGAAGATTCGGTCCCTGCATATGAAAAGCTGGATTTATCAATGAGGTTCATGAGGCTGAAAATAATTGCCCCATTCCACCACCTCAACCTTCTTCTTCTCATATCGCTTCTACTTCTGATGAATTGCCTCCAGAAACTCCCGCACATGCTGGACAGCGCGAACATATCATTGAGATGTGCAAGTTACTGTGCTACATTGCTCGAAGGCAGTAGTCTAGGTCTATGATGATGTTTATACTTTTAATAGCCACCTCCTATTTTATGTAACAAAGGGGGAGTAGATATTAGATAATATTTTGGCTATGTGTAAACAATAGGCTAGGACTTAGGGGGAGAATGTACTAAGGGGGAGCCCTTTGTAATTTCATTTTGATTAATGAAAAATTCTTCTTTGGCATCTAACTATCTTTAGCTATATATTCTGCAATTCATATACATATTCAATGCAATACATGTTATCCTCTTGATAATCTCAAAACAGTTTATTTTATCACGCTTATTAATTTTGTTGATTATCAAAGCCTTCTAAGAAAATAATATCGCATTCTCTCAGAAAGCAATGTTATATTCTAAGAAAGCATAAGTGCATTCTGAGTAACTGACAAACTTAATCAGAAAACACTACCTTCTTAAGCAAATGATTATCCTAAGACTTAAATTGTTATCATAAAAAAGGGGGAGATTGTAAGCTCTAGAACCCTTCTGAGATAAATCTCAGTATTTCTCTTAATGATATAAAGGATTTTAATAATAACAATTAAGCTATAGTGATAAAAATTTTACTTAAGAAATTGCTAATGTGTGCGCTCAAGTGTACTCAGAAAAGATTAAATGTGTATCACTCCTTGAGAAAGACTAAAACCCACATCAAGTAACCTCAAGCTCAATGATAAAATCAAGGCTTTGAAGACATCAGAAAGGTTGTCTAAGAAGTGTGATGTTAGCTAAGAGTGTCGTTAATTCTCTCAACCAACAATCAATTTAGAATTTAAAACAAGTTCCCAAAAAGTATTGAATTAATTAGCTATAGTAGTATAGCTAGTCAACCCAAGTCGTTTCCCAAAGAGGACTTAAATTGTTGATTAAGTATGTATAGTATATGTAGTGTTGGGATTGTGTAAGAAGCAATGCAAGCAAAGAAAGCAAGAGGTATTAACAATGCAAAAATAGTCTTGGTGTTGAATTATGCACAAAATCACATTTTCCCTATCCTAAACCCACATAGACATTTTATCAAACACTTAGAATGCAATTTACACATGCTCAAGAATTACTAAACCAAATTGACTTTGATCAAAACCAAAATAATCTAATCACCCCAAGCACATGCAAACCTAATTCTTAATCAAGAATTATTCACACTCTCTCAGTGATTGAGCCAATGCATTAATCAACACATAGACCCATAAACCCCTAAATGCACTTTAATCCCTTAATCAAGAAATTAATGTACATTCATGGCATGATAAAAATCAGCAAGCATGAATCCACACTAGCCAACTTTAATAACATTCAAAAGCCCAAGAGAGTGAGAAGCAAGAAAACAATTTAATAGTGGGTTTCAAGGGAAAACACAATTTTGGCATTCACCCAACACCAAGAATGAGAAAACTACTCACACATAATCAAAGATAACAAATGAAATAAAGAAATGAGAACCATAATCATGCTGGAAAATGAAAATGAAATTATATTGAGACTTGGAGAATAGTAGAACAATGTAATAGAGTGCAAGAGCAAAAATGGAAAAACCTAGAGAGAAGGTGGAGCTTCTCTCTCTAAAAGCCTTAGCCTAATTTGGAAATGAACTAGAATGATCTCAAAAAAAATGTGTCAGCCCAATCAGATAAAGGGACTTAATTACAAAAAAGGGAGTAGGGACTAAATAGCAAAAACAGCAAAATTCCAAGTTGCTGTCACGCCTTGGTCGCTAGCGACCACAGCAAGCATAATGATGGTCGCTAGCGACCAGTATCAGTAAAGGGGGAAAATGCTGCTCTTTCTCCGGTTCTCCGTTTCGTCCGCTCATTCGCTCCGACGCTCCCGATGCTCCCGAGACTTGAAGTAGCTCCAGACTAGGTCCCTGAAATACCAAAGCACTACCCAAACGTGCATCAAAAGATAACAAGACTAAAGTCTACTCAAAGCCTCGAAAAGTAACAAAATTCCACATCAACCACCAAAATGCAAAATATGCAATAACAATGCAAACAACTACAATTAACACACTAAAGGAATGCAAGATGTACATATAAGGGCAGAGAATGCTCAGAATTTCGCATCCTATCAAAGTGCGAAGGTGAAAAGTATGTTTCTGAGAAAGAAACAAAGTCTTCTCATAAGGGTCTCAGAAGACTAGGTCGACTTTGTTTCTCGGAAGGGTCTTCCCTCAGAAAGGTTTGTCTCAGAAGTCCGTACACCTCTCAGAAGGTTGGTTTCTGAAGCAACCAAGTCTCAACACTCAAAGGAATCGAACACAACTCGGAAATCTAAAAATAACAAGCTAAACACGTTGGAACTTGTGCACTATACACGTCTGAAAAGTTCCATGATTTCCACTAACTACAGCAGGTATCCGTTCTGATGCAACCAAGAGAGAGACATTTTGCCACATCAACTCCAAAGGTTCAAATTTCGTGGGATTAAAGGCTTATAAATAGAAGATCAATTGCAGAATCAGTGACGATACTTAATCACGAGAATTAACGAATCAAAGTGCTGAAACTCTGCCGAATTAAAATCCCTTTGCGAAAACTTTGAACTTTTCTCGGAAAGACTTCTCAACTCGAGTTGTTATTTATTTGCGAAGATCTTCTAGCATTGTATTGGTTTAAATCCTTACTTCTGTAAGTTAAATGTAGAAGTCTACTAAGGCAAATTTAAGTTGTGACTTAAATCTTAGTAGTGTTTTTCGAAAGAAAAAATCTCTTTGTAAAATGCTAAGTCCTTCACTGTTCGCAGGCAATTTAAGTCCTCGGATTTGAGGCAAAGAAAATTCCTCGATTGTTTGAGGCAGGTTAAGTCCTCTGTTGTGAGGAAAGTGAAAGTCCTTTAATTATTAAAGGCAAGGAAAGTCCTCTAGTGTTGGAGGCAATTAAAGTCCTCGGGTGTGAGGCAAGTGGAAGTCCTTTACGGTGTTAAAGGCAGTGTTGTCTGGGAAGGCACATTAAGAAGAATATCCAAAGAAACTCTCAACTGAAGGTTGAGGATTGGAGTAGGTTGGTTATAACCGAACCAGTATAAAATTCTTGCGTGTTAGCTTTTCTCCCTACTCTTTTATTTATATCATTTTTTAAGAAAATATCAAACACGATTTTAGAAGAAAATAATCTCTGATAACTCACCAAAGTTTATATCAAAAGAAGTTTTTTTTTTTAACAAGTCTTATTCAAATCAAACTTCTTATAAACTCAGAAAGACTGCGTTTTCAGAAAGTTAAAGTTCTCAAAACCTTAACCTTCTCAGAAGCTTAATTCCGCTGCAAACTCTTAAGTCATCTTTCTGAGAAGAACTTTCTTCTAAGACAAGTTTTCAAAGAACTTAGTTTTTAAAGAAGCACGATTCAACCCCCCTTCTCGTGCACAGATATACCTTCATAGTGTACTAGTGCTCCTAATCATAAACATCATATAATCATAACATAACATTCATAAACTTTATCTTGCATTAATCTTTTGGTCTGCCCACCCTCTGTAACATATCCTCCATTTCACCGACCCCTAGGCTTGAGCTCATCCTAAACATATTGGGGAGAGGGGGTATTCACCTTCCCTCAGTGATAGGTTGCATGTCTAGGTTTCCATCCCTCCCTCAGCAACACTACCACATGTCGAAGGCTACTGTGTGTTTTATCATGAACTTTAACTTTATCTATGCGCCACCTAGTGACGTCTTTGCCTTTAACAAATATCTTTTAACATTACATAATCGTATAATAACATAACACATTCACACATCATCATAATTACATTACATAATCATATAACATCATAATAACATTATATATATCACCACATTAAATCATAATCATGTATATAACTCATAAATATCACATATAATTCATAGGGAACTATATCATAAACTAAGTCTGCACGGGCTCCTCGTGTGCTCCAACATCCTGCTCTGCCTGCTCCTCTAAAAGGTGGGAAAAACATAGGGTGAGCACTGGGAAGTGACTCAGTAGAGGAAGTCGCCCCGGGTTTAATTATGAAATAAGTGAAGCATGAATGGGTTTAATTCGGATATAAGTTGAAATCAATCTTTTCCCGGAACGTCTTACCTAAGTGCATCTTGTTCATTTTATTAATACATATAACATATCATAATTAAAGGTCTCTGTGTAGTGTACTATGTGCTTCTATCACAATCAGGGAAAATATAACATAACATAACATTTATTAGAGCTTCCTTTCAGAGTGTCTTATCATTAACTTTTACTTTCAATCTGTCAGACATGGCAAAGCCTCCCTCCCATCCTTACTCCTACAATCCAGCCCCTAGGCATGAGCTCATCCTAAAACATACGGGGAAGAGGGGGTACAGTTCACCTTCCTCAAGTGAAGGAGTTGCAGCCGAGGATGCCACCCCTCCCTACAACACTCATTACAAACTGAAGGCTACATGGTATTTTAATCTTTCAGAGTGTCAGAGATCTTTCAGAACGTCTTTTAATTAACACAAATCTTTCAGAATTAACAGAGATCTTTCAGAGCATCAGAGTATCTTTCAGAACATCTTTTAACCTTTACCGGATGACAGAGTTAATTCATTCAGAGCATTTCATCATAATATGTATCATTACCTAGCATATACATCATGTAATCATTCATCATATACATCTCATACAATAATTATGTATTCATCATAGCATTTAGACATACGTACAACTCATGACATTACATAATGATCATACATAAATCATACGTAACATATATTATCATTATAATCGTACTTTTATATTATAATAACGTGTAAACATATTTTACAGCTCATATAATCATATATAAATCATGCATAAATCATATATAACACTTATACAAGTCGTAGAACGCATTAGGGTACATAAAGGGTCAAAACGGTTAATTTTCGTAAAATCTACAGTGTTGTAATCGATTACAACGGGGCTGTAATTGATTACAGTAATCGATTACACAGACCTTGTAAACGATTACCAGAGAGCCATGTTTTCTCGCGATTGGAAATTCTCAGCTCGTAATCGATTACGAACCTCTTGTAATCGATTACGAACGCGAAAACTCAGATTCTAGAGTTTCTAAAACACGTTTTTCACAAGCCAATGGCTAAAAGTTTAATCTAGAATCATCCCAATCAATAGAAAACATAGGTTCATGAAAACTCATTGATAAAACATGATTAGAAACACTTTTCAATTGATAAAACCCCTTTCCTTTGAAATTAATTTCGTAAGACATAACCCTTTCATGAACCCTAATGGGAAAAACGAACAACAACAATAATCTCATCAAATACACATCATCATGCATGAAATTACAGAGAATAAAGAATGCCTAGAACCCCTACCTCTTGAAGAAATTCAAATAAAAACGTAGAGACGATCCTTTCCCGGTGAAACCCTCGTTCTAGCTTTCTCTCTCTAGACCTACGAACGATGCGGTGATGAATATGAATCCTATTGAGGAATTGCAATCGGTAGAAGGGTCTATCTTTGTGTGAGGATTACAAATATGTGATCGGTTTCGTGAATGGGTAAGGTTTGATGTGAATTTCGTGGTTTGGGAATGGTTATGGCTTTGAGTTCTTAAGAGAGAGGAAGAACAATGGAGGCACAAGGATTAGAGAGAGTGTTTTGAGTGTTTCTGAAGTGGGGATTAGGGTTTCTCACGTGGTGGCTCGGTTATATATGGTTTAGAGTCATCGTGGGGCCCATACATAACTTAAATTGTACTAAAACCCTTACTGCACAGTCTGTAATCGATTACCACGAATATGTAATCGATTACAGCCTGTCAAAATGCACAGATTCGAAAGTCTGTGTAGTGTAATCGATTACTAGCCTTCTGTAATCGATTACTGGGCTGTAAAATAGCCCCAAAACACTTCTAAAACGTCCCGACTCGTGCTATAACCTTTACATATCACCCCCAACCTCAACCATCATCAAAGACATACGCATAAACACATAATTCACATAACATACAATGCATATACATATCTATACACTTAAGCCACATAACATGTAATAACCACACATAGATCGTATAACACTTATACATACACTTAGATCACAAAACACATAATGGTTTACTAGAAGAAACTTATCCACCCAAACTTAATTAAATTCTAACCAAGGTCAATTACCCTTAATTTCCCTTGATTAGGACTTAATGAAAATCGGGGTGTTACATAATCGATTACGAACGCAAGAAATCAGATTCTAGGGTCTCAAAATTACGTTTATATAAGCCAATGGCTAAAACTTGATCTAGAACATTTCCAATTGATTGAAAATATAAACGTACGTGAAATCATCAATGAAAAACCTTTCTAAACAACTTTCAATTAGTAAAAACTCATTTTCTTTGAAAACCTTTCGGTAAAACATAACCCTTTCATGAACCCTAACGGGAAAAACGACTTTAATCCATGATATATCGAAACATACATTTAATCACATGAAATTATGCATGCCCAGAACCCCTACCTCTTGTAGACCTCCAAAGCAATGCACAATGACACCCTTTCCCAACGTAAACCGCGTTTCTCTTTCTCTTACTAGCCCCACGAACGGTAAGATAACAAAAGGTGATCCATTTGAAGAATTGGAATCAGTAGAAATGTGTGGTTTGATGAGAGGATTAAGAATACATAATTATTTTTGTGATCAAGTAAGGTTTCGTATGAGTTTGGTGTTGTGGAATGACTATGACTTATGTTCTTGAGAGAGAGAGACAATGGTGGAGGCACAAGGGTTAGAGAGAAAGCTTGGAGTGTTTCTAAAACAAAGATTTAGGTTAAACAACTGAGTGGCACGACTAGGTATCATATATAGATATTGTGGGGCCAACACGTGACTAAAAACGCACTTAAAACTCTAACTGCACAGTCTGTAATCGATTTACCACGAATGTGTAATCAATTACAGCCTATTAAAATGCGTAGATTTGAAAATCTGCATAGTGCAATTGATTATCATCCCGTGGTAATCGATTACTGGGCTGCGAAACAGTCCTAAAACACCTCTAAAACGTCTCAACTCGTGCTATACTCTTACATACACTTAATCTAACTTCAAACATCATCAAAACATAAATAAAAACACATAAACACATACAAATAAAACACTTAAACACACAAAGGGTTGTCTAGGAAAAATTTATCTACTCAAATTTAATTAAAGTCTAACCAATGTTAATTATCCTTAATTTCACTTAATTAGAACTTAATAAAAGTCGGGGTGTCTTTAGAGATTTTACATCAAAATAAGACATATATAATATATACACTCCTCTCAGACATTAGAGATTTAAACTTGTATATCAAATGTCTTTCCAATTGTTACATGGATTGTAATACCTTATTTTCAATATGTTAAAATTTTAGAAAATTACATGCATGAAGCATAATAATAAAAATCAACATACAGAAGAAGCTCTAGGATATCACATGTACATATACTCACAAATTCATGCGCTAACACCATTTCAATGGTATTAGTTGACTCAGATATGTTAAAAGATGAGACATACCAAAGTTGCAAAACACACTCTAACATTTCTATTATGTCTTTAAACTAAGATCAATGCAACATATTTTTTCCTTTTCATATAAGTCACAAAATTTATTTGATAATACCTCTATTTTACCTTGAATGAAGTTTTTGATTGATAATATTTTTTCTTTCTAACCTTGCATCTTTTGCTTGAGGTAGAGAAAAGTAAAGTTGATTATTCATTTTTGACACATAGAAGAGAGAAAAAAAAGTTATAGAGAATGTTTAGAGTAGAATTAGCTTTTAACCTATTTTTATTTATATAATCTCAAGTGATCTCAATAATGATATGAATAAAAAAAACATAATGATAAAAATATCTTTTTTAATTACCAAAGATAAAAAAAAATAAAAATAAATCAATTAATATTATGTTACATTATGACTATTATATTCTAACATATATTTTCTTTGGGTCTAGAATATTCTAACATATAGAGGTAAAAAATAGTAAGATGGAAAAACTCATGTTTTCTTTGGGTCTAGAAGACATTTTTCTTCTTAATTATTTTGCACACCATATGTTTGCTATAATGTCTCAATAGTTCATGTTGTTTATGTTTTACTCATTTACCATATCTTCTGTTTTTCTCAATAGTACATGTTGCAGATTTATTAAAAATCAATATAAGGATCTGTTCTTGGATGAATGATAATAGTTTTTTTTTTCTTAGTACATTTCATTTTTTAGTTTCTTTTATTTTATAATTTCTTCTCATTTTTTGTTTTTTTTTTCTGATTTTTTGCATTAAAGTCGTTCTTTATCCTCTTATAGTGTGTTTATTAGAGTTGTCTAACTATTGTTATTTTTCTTGCAGATTTTATATTAAATCGAGGATCTATGCCTAAGAGATTGTGTTGAGGATTAATTAGGCTAATTAATTTTTTATGCAATTATTTCTGATGTAAAAAATTAATTTAATATTACTTAGATTTATTTTTATCATAATTTCTATGTAAATAGTAACTTTGCTTCATGTATATAACTTTTAAGGAGAAATTCGGCAATTTATCATTATAAGTGGAATTGTTTATGTTAATTATGTCTATTAATAGCAAACATCACAATTATGTTTTACTATGTTCTATTATTATTTAAGAGTTATCTTCTGTCAAATTTATTTTTATTAGCTACTTTTGTTTATTTTGTAACCTATAGGTTTAGAAATAGGTAGATATTTATTATCTAATTAATTGTTACTTTTATTCTATAATAATAATGAAAGTAATTTTAATTTTTTTTTTAGTTTTTTAATTTTTCAATGCGAAAATGTCTTAACTTTATTTAATAGTTCATTTCATAATTTGCATATAGTGTTATTGTTACCTTTTGTAAGTTTGAAATATTATAAAAAGTTAATTATTTAGTGACATCTAATTTTTATTTTTTAATTTTTTTTATTTTGCTTGAATTGAGAAAAAATTTTGAATGCAATTTAATAATGTGGTGCTACATATCAAATTTTTAATAATGTTGGTTTAATTGCATATAGGTTTTAATAATTAACAATTTTTTGGATGTTTAATTTTTTTTTTATTGTATAACGCGGTGTTACATATCAAATTTAGCACGACTTTCAATTTAACGGGATAATACATATCAATTTGAGTACGTAATACTAAAAATGTACAATATAAAATCAGGCACCAAATGAAATAATCAAACTTTTTAAAACTATTAATTCAATTTTTAAAATATTTGATTAATATATAATATTTAAAGTTGCATCAACAATTTCAAAATGTTGGATTATTGCATATGGTGACTTATAATGACTAATTTTATGGTACATAAAATGCATTTTTTCCATCAAATTTTATGAGATTGCTACAATTATATAGCACAATTAATATGACATTTTTTTTCTCACTGTTTAGTATTAATTGAATGGGGTGAGCTTTTTGTGAGATTTTGTTGTATGTATTCCTATTTTTATAAAGGGATCATATCGTAAAATTATTAACTTATTTTTTTATATGTATCAAATGAATATTAGTCTATTTAATTGCTATTATTTTTTTATAAAATATATAAATTTAATTGATTAAAAAAATTCTTATGTAAACATGATTAACTTTTTTATAATAATGTATATGTAAAGTAGTCATTTGAACTATGTTTAAATCTTCATAGTTGATATTTCATAGCAATTGAGAAATGTGAATATTTTTTATTATTTATTTGGGAGAAAAATAAATTTAATTTTTTCTTAAATTCCAATATAGCTACATTAAAAAATTTTAATATAGTAATTCATTTTTAAATATGAAGTTCCTTTTGTATTTTTTGTATGCATTTATATTTTTATATTTTAATATAATGGGGTGATACATATCAAATTTTATGATAGAGTGATATTATTCTCAAATTTTTTTTGATATAATAGGATGATACATATAAAATTTTATGAGGTTGCTACAATTATATAGCATATTTTATTTTTAATATAATGAGATGATACATATCATATTTTATAAGATTGCTACAATTATATAGCACAATTAATATGATCTTTTTTTTCAATGTTTACTATATATTAATTTAAAAGAATATTTTTCATATTAATACATTATAACAATAAAATATAACTTCTATATAATTTAATTTACTCTTACTATTAATATATTAGATATACATGTACTTATTAATGTAAACTTAAAAATAATGAGATTTTATAATAAACAAAAGAATTTTGTTAGAAAAATTGTGTAGAGAATTAATTAGATTATTATAATTTATTTACTTATAGTATTATAATTACATTTCTAAAATATTGTTGCTAGTAAGTTAAGAAACCCGAAACCCAAAATTCATCTAGATATACGGTGAGTATACTACTCCCTCCATTCCAAAATATTAATCGTTTTAGGAAGAAAAAAAAATTTCACAATTATTGTCGTTTTTAACTTTCAATGTCAATTTAATTCTTTCATATCTATTATACCCCTAGTATCATTTCTCTTTCTTTCTTAAATACTATTCCAAGGGACCATTAATCATCTTTATTTCTCATTAATGTTTTAGGTAGTTTAGTCATTTTAATATATCATTTTATAAAATTAAAAATATTTATTGAATTTCTTAATCTACATGTAAAAACCTTAAAAGACTAATATTTTGGAATGGAGGGAGTATTCTCGAAACCCGAAATTCCACATATTATTAAATTCCATAAAACACATGCTATCCAGATCCAGAAACACCACGCCATCATCGGTCATCAACGTCGTATTACGTAAGTTATCTCAAATCCTCACTATTCAAAAAAGATGCAACCAATTCCAATAACTTGCACACGTTTTCCCGCTGCAGATTCTTGACCTTATAAACTATGAATTCCCATTGCCTCAACTCAACTACCACACACAACAGCAGAAATAAAAAAAATGCATGTATATATATCACAAACTTTTTCCGCTAAATTTTCCTTTCATTTTTATATAAAACCCCACGGTTATTTACATTACATAAATAAAAGTATAAAACAATACATTACACTATAACATTGGCGAAACATAACACACCAAAAAAAATTAATAATTAGAAAATGATGCTTCCGAAGAGAATAATTCTGATGCGTCACGGAGAGTCCCAAGGGAACCTTGACACGTCAGCATACACAACCACGCCAGACCACGGAATCCAGCTGACGCAGCAAGGGATCGAACAGGCCCGCCGCGCCGGGGCCGAGCTCCACCGTCTCATGTCCGGCGGCGGGTGCTCGCCGGAATGGAGGGTGTACTTCTACGTGTCTCCGTACGCCCGCACACGATCGACGCTCCGTGAGGTTGGGAGGTCGTTTTCACGGAAGAGGATGATTGGGGTGAGGGAGGAATCTAGGGTTAGGGAACAGGATTTTGGGAATTTTCAGGTTGAGGAGAGGATGAAGGTTATTAAGGAGACAAGAGAGAGGTTTGGGAGGTTTTTCTATCGGTTTCCTGAAGGAGAATCTGCTGCTGATGTCTTCGATCGCGTTTCGAGTAAGCTAAATCCTCTTCTTCATCTTTTCTTGCTTCATTTGTTAAAATTGCACTTGGTATTTTATTTCATTTTTTGGTTGTATCGTAATATTGAATATTGATGTTGATATTGTACTATCATAATAATTTAGGAGTAGACACCAAAAAATTAATAATTTAGGAGTAATATTATTTTTATGTATTTTTATTTTATTTATTTATATATCTTACTATAAAATATATGATAAATTACGTTCACCTCCCCTGAGTTTTGACAAAATTACACCCGACTCTTCTCTATTTTTAAAACCTTGCACACAAACTCCCTAAACTTATAAAAATTACATCAACCTCCCCTAAACTAGAACTTATAATTATTTTTTCTTTGAATTTATTTCCTTTCTATCAGCTCAAAATGATAAATGTATACGACCTATTATTTATACAAGTATTAATTTTTCTAAATTTAGATCTATATAATATGTACAAGAATTTATTTATATTACGCATCCAACAATTTTTATCCATTTGTTCCAATTTTTACCTTCATATATATTGCAGTAGCAATAAAAAAAACAAAAATTCAAATTAATCCGTGCAGAATAAAGGATTCAAAATATATTCCTCTCAATTTAAAATGTTGGACAAATGGGTCATTCAAGAAAAAATTAGACAAATTAGTCTTCAAGATTTATGAAAATGATCAAATTGGTCTACCCAAATAAAGATTTTAGACAAATTATTTCTCCCATTATAGGGACCAAATAAAGATTTTATCGTATTGCTCATGGTAGCTAATTTTTTTTTACAAAACTCTCAAATTAGTCCATGCAAAACTTTTTACCGAACAAAGTACATCCCTCCCATTCTAAAATCTTTTCTTACTGTACATTAGAGTGCGAAAAAAGAGTAAAATATCATTTTGGTCTTTCATTTCATATATGTGAGTTACTTTGGCCCCTCACTTTTTAGAATAAGTAAATTGGTCCCTCACTTTATAAATAATGAATCACTTTGGTCCCTCACTTTTCAAAATTTGCAAATTGGTCATTCACTTTACAAACTGTGAATCATTTTGATCTCGTACATTTCAAACTATGAGTCAAGTTAGCCTTCTTTTTATCTACTTTGGTCTCATAAGAGGGACTAACTTGACTCATAATTTGTAAAATAAGTGACTAATTTGATCATTTTAAAAGTGAGAGACCAAAGTGATTTGCAGTTTATAAAGTGGGAGACCATTTTACTTATTTTAGAAAGTGAGGGACCAAAATGACTCACGTGTAGAAAGTGATGAATCAAACTGAAATTTCACTCGAAAAAAAATACTCATCAATTATTAAAAAAAATATTACAAATACAAGCACACTATTGGTTGCATCAAACTCAATCTACGATGAGTCATATATCATGTATGTATACCCAAAAAAAAAATCATCATGTATGTATTGAAATTTGAAAGTATACATCAAAGTAAAATGTTAAGCCTCAAAATACATGTCAAGGCTTTTTAAAAATATCATAAAATGCTGCAAATTACATTTTTCGATTCTAACTTGACCCTCACTTGATTAACTCCTAAAATTGTGACATAAAACTCTCTTCATTTTAGAAAATGTATTATTGAGTGGTGGCGGATACGAAAAATTTTGTTAGTACGGGAAAAAAATATTACATTATTTATATACATAGTATAACATGATGTTTCTTCAATTTTCTTATAATATGGGTTAAATTTAACAATACAATAGGGACATAAGTCCTCAAACCCTCGAAGTAGACCCGTCTCTGTCTTGAGTCCTTTGACATTATATTTTATTTAGAAACAAAATTAGTCTTTAACATTTTTTTACTAAAATTTAGTCTTTAACATTACATTATATTAGTTGAATTTGTCTTTACTGTCTGTTTGGTTAGGCACAATTTTTACAATGAGTTGAGAAAAATTGTGTTGAAAAAATTGAGTACGGTTTAATTTGCTATTTTAACTTTAGAAAAAGTATCATTTTAAAAATAATTGATTTTAAAGAAAACTAAAAATATTAGTTTGTACGTTTAATATCTCACAACAATTATTTTAAATATACTTTTTTAACATTTTTTCCAAATATAAATTATTTTTTTAATTATTTATTCAACATCAATTATTTTAAAAACAATTCTACTAAAATTTAAACCAAATGGACCCTCAGTCGCTGTTGAAAACGTAAAAACAAAGAATTAATTTTTGGAGTTAAAACTATTATAAGTGACTCACAAGTTACAATTGGAATTCCTTGTTATTTCTGATTTATTGATTGATTGCTTGTTGTTATTATAGCAATTTTGAGCAAATATTCAAACGAGTCTTCTAAAATTTACATAATAACAAGTGTTCTGAAATTGAAGTTTAATTTGGTCCCTCATTATTTTAAAGATTTTTCTAATCCTAAGAGCACTCATTAAGAATATGATTTAATTTTCATCCACTGACAGTGTAAAACTTTTTTACACAGTCATCCAATTATATACTTCCACGTCAGCCATGATTGTGTTTTCTCTCTCCCACTGCCTGAAAAATCATACAAACAGAGTGTTTTGATTGGACGACAATGTAAAATATCTTTACACTGTCAGTGCATCAAAGTTAAACTCTTAAAGAATATTAGATGAAGTTAAAAAAGTTTTTAATGGGTTTCAACCTTCAAAAACTTTCCAACGCAAAACTTTCCTTATTTTAAATATATATTAATTTAGTTTTCTAATGTATATATAAGTGTATAACCATCAGTTTGATTCTTAATTTGATAGTAGTTAGTTTATACTGAGAAGGACTAGATAAAGAAAATTATTGAACTCCTAGTCTGAATTGAGCTTACATTTTGCTACTAGAGTGCTTTACAGTGTATCTTCCTTATGGAGTATTTAATTTCTCTGCAGGTTTCTTTGAATCTCTATGGAGGGACATAGACATGAAAAGGCTTCGTCATGATCCTTCCAATGATTTGAATCTTGTGATTGTGTCTCATGGCCTGACATCGCGTATTTTCCTTATGAAGTGGTTCAAGTGGACGGTTGAACAATTTGAGCACCTAAACAATTTCGGAAATTGCGAGTTCCGTGTCATGCAGTTAGGTACCGGAGGAGAATACAGTTTAGCAGTTCACCACACGGAGGAAGAGATGCTGGAATGGGGGCTCTCTCCTGAGATGATAGCCGACCAGAAGTGGCGCGCCACGGCTAGCAGGGGTGCCTGGAATGATCAATGCCCCTGGTACCTTGATGCTTTTTTTGATCATCTTCCTGAATCTGATGATGACATTGTGGAGAAAGAAGATGAAGCAAATTCATCGAGTATATCTGCATAGTGTGCCAGCCTTTTGAGTCTACATTATACATTCATTTTTAACATTGTCTTGATAGTTGATAATAGGTTGATCTTCTTTTTTCTTTTTAATTGATGAAAGAAGAATTTCATTAAAAAGAAAAAGCGAAAATTAAGAGCAGTCTGGATAATATAATAGGTTGTTGGTTGATTGTTTCCAGATCTAATTGGCAAATTCATTGTCATAAAATTGATAATTTGGAAGTTCTTATAGGATACCTTTGGTTGAAGTTGAAGGTATACTAAGCTATGTTATATTTAGTGCAGGGAATGGTTTCATTTGTATTCATACCTCTTGTGTATTATTCATCATGATAATGGGTTTATAGAAAGATTCTGATGATCCAGCTTGTGCAGATCTTGTTTGGTTTCAACAATGTTTTATGATTCAGTCACACTTGTTCTGCTCTGTATCATTGGTGTGATAAAATACTCTGATTTTGTATTACACTTTTGTGTTTCCTTTTTCCTTGTAAACATTTTGGTTTCGTTTAGTTCTAGAGACAGGACACATAGAGACAAAGAATTCCACATTCTGTATCTTTCTATCTATGTATTTGTGTTTTGTCTTTGAAACCAAAAGCAGCCTTTTGGAACAAACTAAGGAGGAGGGACAGACTTTTGGGGTTTAAAGTCAGCTCATTTGCAATTTTTGTGGACGTTTTTGGAGCATGTGGACAAGAAGAATATGAATACATCTTGATAATGTAATTGATCTAAGTTGTGAGAACTTTATGATGCTCATTTTCTTTATTCCTAAAAATATTGTATCTTGCTGAGTTTTTAATTAGGAAGACAAACCCAGATTTTGCACATGACTTAAATTTGTTGAATCCAATACATAGTTTTTGTATCTACCCATCTCCAATACATACTCTTACAGGAATTATGATGGTGCCTCCAGTCTCTCCCCTCTTTCTGGAGCACTCTTTTTCTTCAATAAGGTAGTAATTTTTTAGGTAAGATGATTTTTTAATGAGGCTCTATATCTTGGGGTGTGGTGGGCACTTCATGGTTTCCTTTTCATGTCCTTGTTGGGTGTTTATTGTTTATCCAAAAATATCTACCCATCTCGATTTGGATCATATGATCTTGTCATGTGGAAAACTCACATGGTAGAAAACTCATACATGTGTCCCTTAAGCAAGGTCTCGGGTTCGAGCCTTGTGAATGGAAAAAATCCTTGTTGGGAGCCTCACATGTCATTCCCAGGTACGCGACCCGCGGCGACGGATAAGTCGGGGCGAAACTCCGGAGACCGTGGGCAACCAAAAAATAAAAAAGAAGACTCATACATGTAGTAAAATATCTCCTGCTTTGAGATAAGTTCTTTTTCTTTAATCATTTGAGATGTTTTTTTTTTTTTAACAAATCTCCAAAATAGGAGAGAGATGTAAATGTGCTAAATAGAAAGGAGAATAAAGCTAATCAGGGAATTTTCAATGCATAAACAAATTGTAATGTTACCACATTCACATTGGTCTGTGGCCTGCTATTTCAGTACATAAATTGTTCAAATTACTACATCCTTTAATTTAACAAACTGGATTTGATTTGTCATTGAGATCAGAGCCAACTTTCAGAATTGATCTCAGAGGCTTTGGCTCTTCTTCTTCTTCCTGATTCATAGAACTAGACTTTTGGAAGGACTTGCTCCTCTTTCTCTTCTTACTAGGCATTGGTATAATCTCCACATTTTCATTTATGCTCACCATTTTCTTTGGAGTTTTTGCTTCATTTCTTGTTGGCAATGCTAATTTCTTATTTCCTTTCGCCATCTGATCACACTTCATACATGGATCATTCTTCCCTTCACCATCCTTTCTTCCATCATCTTCTAGCCTTACCAAATTGTCTTTTTTAGAGCTTAAACCTCTTAGTGCAGTTGAGCTAGAACCGGAACGCGTATCGCGCCCTAACGTCACCGTCTTCAGTGCCGGCAAAGCGAGAGTTTTTGTTATGAAATGGTAAAGCCTATAGCAGATGCCAAGAGGTTGAAGATTGAGTTCTCTCTGGTCCATCTGCAGAATCTTTTTTTTTAATCCAAGAGATAAAGATCTGTAAAAGGGCGTTCTGATGTGTTATATTAAATGTAAAAATTGGGTAGATGGAAGATAACAATGATCAGAAAAATTCGAAATTCTTTGGAAGTAAATATTGAAACTCTTTGGAAGATATTCTTTGCTTTACTTGGAAGGGGTTTTAACAGAAAAGTTAAAGCCTTTAAAAAGTAAATTTTTTTTATCTAAAATTGGAAAGCAAGAATATTAGAAAGGAAAATGCTATACAACAATTGTCAACATATTCATAAAAGTTATAAACTTTTTAAATGGGTAGAAAATGGGTGGATGACATTGTTATATGTACAAATAGCAGTCCCCTGTTAGAAAGCATTGCTTCAAGATTGTCTGCATATTCCATACCCTGATTTTGTTAGCACTTGAACACTGCAATTAATTGGCACTAATACAATAACCAAAATTTATTATCTAGTCTTGATGAATGTAACCAGACTATTAGCTCAGTTGTCCAATTACTACAGAACTGTTAAGCTATTTGTGACATTGAATCGTGGGTTTGGGTGAATAGGATCACATTGCCTTTTTTTCCACGTTTACTATTTTATCACTCTTGATGTCAACAAATTCCTTTCCAACATGGTTTCTTTATGGTTCAATGTAATATTATTATTATTTTTGTGTTTGTCACCAAGAAAAAATATTGATTATCATAACATTTCCAAAAAATTTAAGGTCATGGATACATGCACATTAATAATTTTTATATCTAACATACCCTTCATGTCATGATAGTTCCGATACTATATCATAAAATTATCTCTCCAAAAGTTTTAAACTGATAAATAGTGTTACACGAATGATTTTATATTTAAACTCAAACAAAGAAAATGAAAAACTTCCCAAATGGATTTCATTTGAAAGAACAAAATTTGGATAGGTTTACACCTACATTTGATTTTATTCATCAAATCAATACACGAATTTAGTTCTAGGGTCATATGTTACAACATAGGAATGAGTAGAACTACCACAAACTTTGGTCTCTTTATTCAAGGAGATAGCTATGATGCCTTTGGTGATATCCTTCCACACACACGCCAATATGCTTCTTTGTGATACATAGACTTCTCAAATACCCATATATCACGGACAAGAACCTAGAAAACATAGGAAAACAGCAATTAGTGCCTAGAGAAGGCGTGCATAGTCTGCTATAGAGGGTTGCCATTTCACCAAAAAGAAAAATGAAAAAAATTGGATTAAAATCCAATTACTGCTATGGAAGCTTCTGTATAATTCATGCCACAGAAGCCAAAAGAATAAAATCCAATGAACAAAGATGTGACTATCTTTGCCTTGATGGTTTAATGCACTTTGTAAAGGTTTAATTAATATGCAAGTCCCTATAACTTCATTTAGTTTTCAATCAGGTCCTTATAGTTTAAAATTTTGTAATTAGATCCCTATATTACATAATATTTTTTAATTAGGTCGCTCCTCCCATTACAAAAATGCTAAGCTAAATAGAATATTCTTTGAATTTAGTTTTGGATAAAAAAAACAAATCCATAATTAAAAAAATTTATGTAATATAGGGATCTAATTATAAAGTTTTAAAGGGACCTGATTAAAAATTTAGTGAAACTTTAAGGACCTGATAAATTAAACTTTTTGTAAACTAGCAGGAAGAAGGGAGTGAATATCAAGGAGCATCAAAAAGATGGAAGGAAAGAAATTTACTATCATTACCTCCTTATTTTTATCTCCAGCTACAACAGCACCTTTTGAGTCATAAGCTTCAAATTTCTGAATTTAATATAACATCATTAGTTCATTGCCTAATGTTCCTGAAATTCCTACCACCAGTAAAACCAAGGGTACAATTTTTCTGGGACGGGCTAATTTTAATGTGTGCCAAAAGTATATACCTGTTTAGTCATAATCTCCAGAGTAAGCTGAATAAATGATTTATCTAGGTCTTTCCGGTCAATGGCAATCTGTTATTGATAAAGCAATAAAAAAAATATCATCATTATATAGAAAAGCAAGACTCTAATTTAACAGTGTGTGCAATTCAACATGTATAACCCCTTATATGCACTGCATTGGTGTGTTAATAAGGACAGGCATACTAAGAAGGCCTAGTCAATTTGTATGTCTAGAATTCTCATCATAATTTGACAAGTAAAATATTCATTATATAGAATCACAATCGTATAAAATTATTTTATCCCCAAAAAAAAATCTGTGAAGTGGAAATTTTGAAAAAACAAAATTCAGTTTTTGCTCATGGTGCCTACTCCCTAGGAGACATAATGATGAGAACCCGAACCAGGCAACACAAGGCTCTAGCATTCTGAACTTGAGAGGAAACAAAGATAAAGCAATGCCAAGGAAAGTTATGGAGGTCCTGATTCAAATTGTTGCAGCCATTCTTAAAGAGAATCCAAGGGAGACAGACTTTAAGCCCAAACTTGTGCATTACATTCAAGCTAAAGAAGTAAATGAGTTGGATAGTATGTTACACGAGTTTAAGGGGGGTTTTGTGGTGCTTTGCATCCAAAATAATGAACAAAATAAATGAGAATGGCCTGAAGGGGTTTGATAAATGTATATATTTTTACCTATTTTTATCCCTTATATTTATCTTGTTGTATCATTTCAATTATTATAAAGTGTGCAACTAGCTAGTTTTGCACTTAACTTCCTAATTGGTTCATTTGATGAAACTTTTCATAATTGTGTCTTTTTGGCACATATTTATGACCAAAGGAAGTTAAGGTTGTGATTTGTGCATTTCTTGTTATATATGTGTGTTTATGTGTTTATATAATTATGTTGGTGTTATGTGTTTGTTAAGTGTTTATGTGATTGTATATGTATTTATATGTTTGTATTCATAATTATATAAGTGTATATGTGTATTATTATGTAATATGTTGTATGTGTATGTTTATATGTTTGTATTATGTGAAAATGCACAATTCACTCTGCAATTCTATTTCTGATGCAGACACCCTCGCTAGCGAATAACGGACGGTCGCTAGCGAGTGATCAGTTGAAGACTGGTCGCTAGCGACAACGTTCTAGTCGCTAGCGACCACGCACCTGCAGAACGGGGACAATTTCAGCAACCTCGTCCAATCTCGACCACCACTCAACCACGGCAGTTTCTACCACTCCAGAACCTTAACCCAAGTTTGTGCGACCAAAACCCCAAGTCCCGGACTCAAGAACCACCGCCCGAAGAGCGAGATTGAACAATCTACGCCACTTTCAACCACCATCGACGGCGGTAATCAGAGCAAACGGCAGAGGCAGCACCATCAAGGGTCAAGGTTCACTTCAGAGGTCCATGACGGATGTCAGAGAAGTGTCGCACCACCACCTGGTGGCTGCAGGAGCCACCAGCACAGATTCAACCATAGCAGCTCTCGGGACCGTCGCTAGCGGCCAACCTACAGCCGCTAGCGGGTGAACAGTGTCAAGGTAGTCGCTAGCGACCAGTGCTTACTCACTAGCGACTACGTCGCGCTAAGAACAGTAGACGGAGGCAGCTTTTCTATATATTCCAGCTCCCCATTCTTTCATTCATTCATGCTTTCCTTAGGGCAGTTTAGAGAGAGGAGGTCTGACTTCTCTCTAGGTTAGGAATAGTAGTAGTAGTAAATAATAAATAGTAAATAGTGATTGTAATAGTGTAATAGTAATTTATTTGTACCGCACTGTTTTTACCGCTTGTACTATTAATTTACTTTTTACTGTATAATTAATTTATCGCTTCCAATTTATTGTTTTTATTTATTTTCATGCAATGTTAGAGTAGTTAGCTAATCTCAGTGTAGGATAGATTATCGGTTATGGTTCGTTAGTACTTGAGACCTTAGGTAGTATCTGATTCACCTAGTGTAGTTTCTCTATATAGCTCTGATTTTATATTGCCTAGTTTACTCGTACGGTTTAGTCGAGTGGTTGGCTAGGATTGTTGTGACCGTGCGATTAAGTTCTCGGTTTAGAGGCTGTTGATGCATGTCGAGGCTAGTTGGTTGATTAGGAATTGATCACCTGTTCTGGACGTTGGTTCCTAGTTGTTTAGAGAGCGTTAGAGATTGATTGCCGGTTTAGGAATTAGGCATCGTATTGTGTCACACTAGATCGAGTCGCGAACTGTTTCGTGAGCGAGTCGCCTAGGTATTCCCTTAGTGAGATAGGAGGTTTACTCAGTCTGATTAGGAGAGTACAATTACACTACGAGTGCCACATGCTAGGAGTTGCGCGTAGTACTAGGGTCGATGATAGGAGAACCGTATCGATCGTCTCATCCAACACCGAGGCGACTTAGTTATTTATATTTCCTAGTTACTGTTCACATGCGCTTTTCCAACCCCCTTCTCATACAATCTGCTCATCCAATCACCTGTCTGCGCTTCCTCCGAGAGACGACCCGAGTCAGCTTCCTTATACTACGTATTTGGTTGCCGATTCGGTAAACTAAACACCCCTTTTCTTTTCCTTTTCTAAATTGTTCGGGTACCGGAGAAGTAACGACGCTCCGGTTTTCGTCAGGGTTGCTGCACAAGTTTAAGAGCTTTTGGCCCAAGAAAACTTTACTTAATGGGCGGAATAAGGATGCTCCACGGACTTGAAGAATTCTGATCCAAGAAAAACATTTGTTTGTTTTAATTTTGATTAAAATAAGTTCAGATTTTATTTAGTGTTTATTTTTTAGGAAGTAGTGGCATAGTGGCACATGTTGATGCGGGTAAAGTTAGTTTCTATCTTTAATAATGAGCTTGCATAATGCTCAGATAATGTTTTTAATGTTTAGTAGTGTATTAGTGGTCAAGTCTTTTGTTCAGTAATGAGTTTTAAGTTTAAAATAATGTTAGTGGAGGCTTTTGTCTAGGCTGGAGTATGGGTAGTGGAGGCATTCGAGCCTGTAAATAGGGGATGTAATGTACTTCACAAAACAAGTCAGTTTTAATTCAAATTCGAGAGTTTCAATCTCTTTGTTCTTCACTGAACACATTTTAGACTAATCAAAGGCAAATTTATTTTCCTTTGTGGCCTCTAGGCTTATCTCCTTTGGAGTGACGCCTATTTATCTTGTTCTTGTTCTTTGTTTCATTTTAATTCTTGTTACATAATTCTGTGGTATTCATACTATATCTAAATTCATAATCTTCTGAATCCTCTTTAGAATTTCATCCTCGAGTTAGTTTTTGAGTAATTGTTCTTGCTTCTGAACTATTAATCTTGCTTCTGAACTAATGATCATAGCTTCTGAACTCATATTCTTGCTTCTGAATTATTGTTCTTGCTTTTGAACTATTAATCTTGCTTTGAACTAATGATCATAGCTTCTGAAGTCATATTCTTGCTTCTAAATTATTGATCTTGCCTCTGAACTATTAAACTTGCCTCCGAACTAATGGTCATAGGCTCTGAACTCATATTTCTTGCCTCTGAATTCTTAATCATGCTTCTGAACTAATATTCAAACTTCTGAACTATTATTCTTAGGTTCTGAACTGTCATCCTTAGCTTTTGAACTATTATTTATAATTTTCTGCACCAACCATTGTTTCTAAGTAGCTTCTGAGTTTTAAATCTGAATTGTTTTTCTGAACTAGCTTCTGTACCAGTTTTCTGCATTATTCTTGGTTCAACGTCTGAACCCACTTCTGAACTGATTTCTGAATCCCGATTTCTGAGCCAGTTTCTAATCCAATTCCTAAACTAGTTTCTGAACCATATCCACTGTGTTAGCTTCTGAAGTGTTTTCTGAATCATTCTCTTATTTTTGAGTTTTGGTTATTGTCTTTTCTGTCATATATTGTTTTCAAATTTCTCTTTCTGATTCCAGTCTTAATTTTCCTTGGGTTTCTTTGTGTAAATAACTCCTATATAGATCCTATAAATCAGCCCCGATCGGGTTCCTATCACATAACAACATATCACATAACAACAGGAAGAGTCAAAGATAATATAGCCAAGAAACCAAAGTAATTAACATAAAAAAATGGCATTGAAATGCCATCAAGAAAGGGAAATAACTATTGAAATAACAACAATGCCTCACTGTCTGTTTTAGCAAGTTGACAATGCCATCTCATTGATGTGACAATGCCAGCAAGCACATTTTTCAATAGTGTTTGTATGTTCTTTCATTAATGGAACCGAACAGAACTGGTGAATGGAGTGGGAAATTCCTTTAAAAAGATCATGTGTTTCACACCAAATAAAGGCTTTGCCAAATCATATCCCAGGAAATTAAACTTGCTTATCTAAAGAACAATGTGCAAGAATTACGCTCCTACCGAGAGGGGAAACTATTCCAATTGTGTTCCTTTCCGTTCCTATCAGTTACTAAACTATCAAACAAGAGAATATATTTCCTTTCCCATCATTATTCTTCTGTTACCCCCATTACCTCTTAGGAAGTAAGTAGTTAGTTAGTGTATTAGTTGGTTATAAATAAAGAGAATTGAGAGAGTTTAGGGGTCTTTTGTCAATCATTTGGTATCTTGTATTGTAGTTAGTTAGTAGTAGAGAGATATTCTCTCATCAAGGAGTTAATCCTCCATTGTATCAAGATTGGGGATTTCCCCTCCCTATTATCAACATAGAAGAGATTTACAGTCCCTCCATTACCAAGGTTCTATCAAAAACATACTCTAAATTTACACTCATACTTCATTCTGACTTGCAACATCATCTAGCATAAAATTTAATACTAGCACAATAAAGAATACTAACCAGACGAGCACGCAACGTTCGAATACTGACAACAGGCTCAACCATTTCCCAATAAACCTTGCTCCATTTGGATTGTCTTTGTTTGATTTCATTCTTAAGGGCCTATGCACAAGAAAATGAAATACAATATCTCAGAAAAATTGAACTGTATGCTTTCTTAAAATTTTCGATTGGGAAAATGAACAAAATTGCACCATAATTCATATAATATATTAAAATCACAAAAAGGCACTGAAGCTTACAGAAAACATCATCTCTGTAACTGCTTTCCTTAGTAATCTTTGGTCACCATTAGCTATATGTGTGTTTACCTGGAGGAAAAGAAAAAGACACTTCAGCAATCAGCCAAAAAAGAAAAGCTAAGTGAAATCATGGATAAAAACAAATTCAGAAAAGAATAAAGTGCATATTACAAGGTAAAAAAAGAATACTCCCAAGAACTAGTGATTATAAAATGTCCCGGGTGGTAAAAACTCATTACCCAACCAAAGACCTGGCATCAAAGTCTTTCTATCCTTAATTTCTTCAAGGCAACTGTTCACCTTTATTCTCAACACTATCCAAAGTAACTATTTAATGCCTTACTTTTTCCCACTCCCAACAATAAACTCTCCTCTTAATATATTAAATGATATAATCTCGCAGCTACATGCTGTGAAAGAAACAACATGCAGTGAATCCTAGTATTAGCAAGGTTGCATACATGTATCCTCCCTAAATCCCACCAAGTGGTAGTGTCGTTTATTGAGCCGCCCTTTTAATTTCTTAGCCCTACTCCTATGATGTAGCTCAGACTACTAACAAGCAGTCAGTTAAGATCAATACCAGTGAGGATGGCATGAGTTGTAAAAGTATTCAACACTTAATAAAGGCTATAGAACATAACAGCTACAAACCTCCTTGTACATATTGGCAGCTTCATTGTAGAATAATTGTTTTGAATATCCTTTTTTTCTTAACTTTGAAATGGCATAGGCACTTTTGACCTGCACCAGAGCCAGGAAAAAAAATGTTTAGGGTGATTGGTAGCATCCATTAAAAAATGGGCAAATGTCCACTGTTTAGGACTCAAACTTCAGCACGACTTAATTGTCACTTGTTTTCATTTCTCTGACAAAAGAAGAATATCGGTGGAAAGAAAGGGAAGAAAATACATCACAGAGATGGAAGAAAACCCTTCTTAAAAGAAAGCAACAATCTGATGTAATTCTCCAAAAATGAGGTAATAGGAAAAAGGGAAGGGAAAAGAACAACTTGTATAAACAGAAACTATTAATAGAACCCAAATAACGCATATGCAGCCAAAAAACTAGCATACTGATGAGCCATTGAGTCATCACCTCCAACATTATCTCGTTTTTGGTTCTTTTCCAGCCACTTTTAGTGAATAATCTGATACACCAAACATAAAAAATATGAGGAATTAGAGAAAAGATCAACAACAAACAACAACAACAAGCCTTATCCCACTATGTGGAGTCAGCTACATGGATCAAACGACGCCATTGTGCTCTATCATGAAAAATACCGTATAAGGAAATTCAATGCAATACATGTGTGTTGAAGGCAAATAAGGTTGGTGAGAGAAAATAACTGGAAAAGATACAGCAATACCCAAGACACAGATGATAAACAATTGAATATATGTTGGAAGTGGTTACTTGTTAGAAAAGAAAGCTATGTTACAGAGAAGAAGTCAAGTATAAAACCATAGAGATTACTGATATCTAACCTCTCCCAAAGTGGGATTTTCTGACGAGGTTGATAAGGTTCATAGATAAATCCGGGACTTGATATTGATATTTGTGTTCCCTGCATTGATCAACGAAAATTCAAAACTATTTACCTAATCTGCAAATTAAAAAATGATCAGATAGCTAAAGTGGATCAATTTCATTTTGCATTACTCTTTTAAGTGTATTACAATGAGAGAGCAATTGTTAGGCAAAAGTGCTAGAAGCCTAACTACCAGTAAAGCATTCAATTATCAACTCTTTAGAATTTAGATGACGATTTTAAACCACAAGACACATATATGGTGAATGTACCTACATCTGGTGTATCTGCTTTAAAGTTGTTACATGGTGGAAGCCTCTCATGTTGTTAACCAATTGAAATGCTTATTGTCTCTGAATGATCAAAAATATTTTTAATGCCTTAATCATACACATAAATTGCATGTCTTAAGTTCCATTCTCTCCCGGACTGAAGAGTAGCTAAAAAAATAAAAAATAGTCTTTTTGTCTCAGGAAACCATCACTCTGATAGGGTCAGGCACTTTGGAAGGGTGTATGAAAGGAGAAAGAAGGCAAATTTAGACAGTTGTCACATAATTAGCTCAATTAGAGTTAGTTAAACTAACTAGACTAGTCAAAAGAGGGTTAGTTAGTTTCATATATTTGTGTAAAAATTCATCCTTGGGCGGTGGTCGTGATGACCCACATGCATCGCCACGGCAGCCGAATCACGTCGAACAGTAGCGGAGGATCGACTTGCCAGTTTTTGCGGGCGATGATGGTTTTGGTTAGTTTGACAAGGTTGAAAGGTATTTTGAGGTGAGAGGTGTACATGAGGCGGAATGGCTGAAGGTGGCACTGCGTGCAATGGAGGGAAAGGCTTTGACGTGGTTTAATTGGTGGTCCACAGCCACACCGTTTCAGCATTGGTAAAATTTTCGAGAAGCTTTGTTGAAGCGTTTCCACCCGGAGATTGCAAAGAACCCGTTCGAATTCCTCATGAGTTTGAAGCAAGAGGGAACGGTGAAAGAATATCGTGATACAATCGAAAAATTTGATGGGCCCATGCGTATCATTGAAAGAAGGTTTCTGATAGACTGCACGGAAATAATAACAGAGATAAAGAATAGAGATATATTGATAGTGAGATTGACATAGAATACAACGGAATGGAGCACTATAGCAGCTCCTCTCTCCCAACCAAATTCCCAAATTCTGTCTTCCTCAAATCTCTTAGCTCCCTCTACTTATACCCTCCCAAAACAGAATCATAAAACTGAATCATAACAATATCTCCATCCTCACCATTGCTCAACCAGCACGTCCAAAGTTAATTACAAGGAACCCCACTCTAGTCTTTTGTTATAATTCCCAATGCCCACTCATAAGCTCCCTATTACAATTACAACTAAATCCCCTATTAACTATGTCTCTATCAGTTTCTTACCAGCATTTTCTTGTCGGGGTTGAAGGTCGAGGTGCGCGCGGAGCTCAAGATGGTCTGTTATGATAGTTTGGAGGATGTGATGGATATGGCAGAGAGCGCTGAGGGAAAAAATAAAATACTGAAGTTGGAGGTACCAGGGAATTTAGGAAAGAATAGATGGATGCAGAGAGGAGGGAATTTGGCCAAGAATCTTTCTACACCCTCTGAGAAGCATGAGACCCATGGAGGGGACCATCAAAAGGTTAGATCTCAGCATTTTCTTTCTAATGATGACTATAAGGAGAAGAGAGCCAACGGCCCCTGTTTCTTTTGTGATGAAAGGTATTCGGGTGAACATGTGTGTAAAAATAAGCAATTAAAATTGATGATTGTGGATTGGGGCAATGGCGAGGAGAAAGTTTCAGTGGTTTCAGGGGAATATTTAGAGGAAGCTAGCTACAATTCTATGCAGCTATGTCTGAGATCAATGTCGGGACAGAACTTGCATCGCTCTATGCGTTTATGAGCTATGGTGGGAGAGCAACGGGTGCGTGTGTTGATTGATTGTGGCGCATCCCACAACTTTATTTCACCAGAATTAGTCGAGAAAGCAGCTTTGGGGGTGAATAAGTGAATTCATCTCCCTCTTTTGTGGTGAAAGTGGCCGATAGAAATAAGGTGCCTGGCCATGCTATTTGTAGGAGTGTTACTATCACTTTTCTCTCTAGTGTTGTGATGCAGTTTTGTCTTTCCCGTATATGAGGCTGAAGTGGTTCTGGGTTTAGCTTGGTTGGACACTTTGGGAGAGGTGTGAGCTAATTTCAGGAAGAATTCTTTGTCTTTTGCTGGTCCAAATGGAGTGGTTTGCTTACAGGGGGCTCCTGAATTATGTTTTGGTAATATGGGGCTCCAATCTGCTCTTCGAGCAATTGTTGAAGGTGAGGATGCTTTCTTGGTACAACTTTCGCCCATACAGGTTGAGGAGAATTCAGGTGCTGTCATGCCAATGCAGATTCAGCAAGTTTTGACCTGGAATAACAAGGTGTTTGAGCCTCTTGAGGAGTTACCTCCAAGAAGGGGGTATGATCATGCTATTCCTTTGAAACCAGGGGCTACGCCACCCAATACACGACCTTATCGCTATCCTCACTATCAGAAAGTGGTGATTGAGTCTATGGTACAAGAAATGCTGCAGGCCGGAATCATTCAAAATAGTGTAAGTCCCTATGCTAGCCCTATTATTTTGGTGAAGAGAAAAGATGGAAGTTAGCGTTTTTGTGTAGATTATAGGGCTTTAAATAAGATTACCATTCCAGATAAGTTTCCTATCCCGATGATAGGTGAGTTGTTGGATGAGTTAGCCGGAGCTAGGATTTTTTCTAAACTTGATCTTAAATCCGGGGTACCATCAAATCAGAATAGTGGAGGAGGATATTCAGAAAACAGCCTTTAGAACGCATGAGGGGAATTATGAATTCCTTGTCATGCCTTTCGGCCTAACCAATGCCCCCCCAATGTTTCAAGCCTTGATGAATGAAGTTCTTAAGCCCTTCCTAAGGAAATTCGTGCTGGTTTTTTTTATGATATTCTCGTGTATAGCTCTGATGTTGATTGCCATGTAGAGCACTTACGGCAAGTGTTTGATTTACTCACAGCAAATCAATTAGCGGTTAACAAAAAGAAGTGTTCCTTTGGGTAGATCAAGTGGAGTACCTTGGTCACATAGTCTCAGCTGGTGGGGTGGCTGCTGACCCAGCAAAGACTTCAGCCATTCTTCAGTGGCCAATTCCAAAGGATATTAAAGCTTTAAGGGGATTTCTAGGTCTCACGGGATATTATAGGAGGTTTGTAAAAGGGTATGGTGTTATTGCTAAACCGCTAACAGATTTAACCCGCAAGGATGCTTTTCAATGGCCTCAAAGATGTAAAGGATTATGTGGCCTCTTGCCAAGTGTGTCAACAAAATAAGTACCAAGCATTGTCCCCGGCTGGTTTGTTTCAACCTTTGAGCATACTAGAGAAGGTCTGGACAGAAATCTCTATGGATTTCATAACAGGGCTGCCGCAGTCTAAGGAAAAAGATACAATTTTAGTGGTGGTGGATAGATTATCCAAGTTCAGCCATTTTCTGCCGTTGGCTCACCTTTATACTGCAAAGGATGTTGCTCAAACATTTGTCAAGGAAGTGACAACGCTGCATGGCTTCCCTAAGGTCATAGTATCGGACAAGGACAACATTTTTTTGAGTAAGTTTTGGGCAGAGCTCTTTGCCATGGCTAAGACCAAGCTGAGTTACATCTCACTTAAGTGGTGAATCGTTGTCTAGAGACCAATTTACGCTGTTTTGTTGGCCAGCACCCCACGACTTGGGTAGACCACTTATCTTGGGCCGAATACTGGTTCAACACCACGTTTAATGCATCAACTTAGCTGACTCCATTTCAAGTTTTGTATGGCACACCACCACCGGTTCTCTTCAAGGGCGAAACTTACCCCTCTATTTGCGTCTTCAGCCGTATTGCATGAGGTCACTAGCTCGGAGGCCGAATGAAAAGTTAGCTCAGCGTTTTTATGTGCCCTTCAAGGTGCTGGAGAAGGTAGGAGCAGTGGCATACAAATTGGAACTCCCTGCTACTTGTTATCTACACCCTGTGTTCCATGTGAGTAAGTTGAAGAAAGTTGTACCTCCAAGACAGCAGGCTTTGGCTCTGCCTACTGGTCTATCTGCATATGGGGAATTACAGGTTTCTCCGGTTGCAATTTTGGGCGGCTGGACCACTACTAATGGGAAGAAGGAGTATTTGGTTCATTGGACAGGTTTGCCTAGTTGTGATGATTCATGGGAAGACAGCATAATGGAAGGGTGTATGAAAAGAGAAAGAAGGCAGAGTTAGACCAGCTGTCATATAATTAGCTCAATTAGAGTTAGTTAAACTAACTAAACTAGTCAAAAGAGGGTTAGTTAGTTTAATATACTTGTGTATAAATAGAAAATAGGAGGGAAAAGGGTTGTGTTGTTGATTCGGTTTTTGTTAGTTGTTTTCCTGAGTTCCCTTTCTCTGCAATTGTGAGAGAGAATTGGGGAAGCTCTTCTTGTATTCTTTCTTGGGATTGTGGGATATTACCCTCCCTGTTCAATAATAATAGCAAGGTTTCCAGTATTAGAACTTGTGTTCTAACACACTCCAAATGGTAACTTTTTAATGGAAAACAAATGTGATACAGCAAATCTAGTAGTTCAATCAAATAGTAAAATAAATGGCTATACAATCTAGCACACAAGAAGAGCATAAAGAAGAGATATCGTAACAAATCACTTGAAAACACCATAGCATCAAAAGCTCCATCAGTGAATGCTTAAACCTAAAAGACAGACAAGCAGAAGTGAAAACTCGTTCAATCCTCCTCCTCCATACAACCAAACTCATCCCATATATTTTATCAATTGATACAATAATCACCATAAAATAAAGAGAGAAAATTTGAGAGAGCCTACAATTTTTTTTGCTTGAACAGGAGGGGCTTTGACTTGTGTAGATACCATCCTCTTATCATTCATGAAAACAGACAACTCAGCAGCCTAACAAACACACAACAAAAGACAAAACAAAGGTTAGAAATCAAAATTCCCAAAAAAGAAAAAAAAAAAAAAAGAAACATGTTCTTGATAAGAAGACAGCATGTTCAAGAATACATTACCATTATGGACCGGAGAGTCATAGTTGATACATTAGTCAAGGGAAAGCCATTGTGGCCCTTACAGAATTGAGAATGGAAGCTCCTGAAACTACACTCAGAACCTGATCAAGCAGAGATGAATTGAATAGCAAATCGAAGGTTAAAGGTCAATAGTGAATTCTTCACACACACACATATACATATATAGTTAGGATCAAGTTTCACTGATGTAATTTTAAATAACTGTTACACTATTGAATAACTTTTTATTGGATTATTATTTAGCAAAACCCACATCATAATATCATGTCTATAAAATTTCAAATTAATCTAAACTTGTTTGGTATAGTTTTTACATACATCAAAACCAACATGATAAATATGCTTAAAATAAATAACAATAAAAGCTACATGGTGAAAGAAGTAAAATATTGAGTAGGATAGAATTAATCAAATCATAGAGAAATAGAGAAGAAAATTCCATAGAATAGGAATTCCTGAGGGAAATGAATCATTTAACTAATCACATGTATTATGATTACATCATCACTACTCCTATTTATAATAAATTCTAGACTTATCTAATTGGGCTATTGGGCCTCATTTTTACTCCTTACAATGTAAGGAGTAAAAATACAATGTAAGGAATAAAAATGGATCCACTAGCCCAATTAGAAAAATATCAATCCTTATTATAGGTATAGGAGATAATTGTAATCATTATCCAATATGAGAATCATGATGTCATATTCCTACTTTGGCTCTTAATTGAGATTCTCTCTATTCTCTCTTCTCTTTATTGGCCCTAATTGTGATTTTTTTCCTTTATTCTCTCTATCTCTAAGATTCTATATCTTACAATGGTGCTTTCATTGGCCTGATGATCCAAATCTTGACCAATTGGAATTCGAAATTAAGAAATTAGCTCAAAAAATAGAGTCCAATCCAAAGGAGCAACCTGCTGCATTAGCTCAATTCCATCCGTCCAGACTTTTGCAATTTGAAGCTCCTCAACAAAGCTTGAACCAACTTAATCAACTTCTCAGAATTCAACAAAATGCAAGGGATCCAAGCCATGGAACGGACTCAAATACATTCTTATTGGTTTAATTTTTTATAAAAGTCGGTACAAATGATATTTGTGATAAATAATTCTAATTCAATGGTTGGATAGATAAAAAAAAAGGTTCTTTAAGTGGTGTTTGGAAGTATGCTAACCCATGTATATAATTGAAAAAAAAAATTAAGGGAAAAAGTATATAGTGAAAGAGATAACCATTGGATAGAGCATTGGAGTAGCTCCTGCAGCTACTACTAAGCCTGAAAGTTCAAAAACAATGAAATAATGTAAGAAATGAAAAATATTCAGAATGCAAATAATTTCAAAAACATGAAAAACCAAAAGATGTTTCATTTATAGATTTATTTGTTCATCTTTGAGATAGAAAGAAAGTCAGAGTTACTCACAGGTATGACGAAGATTCATGTCCAATCTGAGAAGCACGGTAGAGCGTGCGAACTAACTGGAAGCGTTTGAGGGGAATCATCTTCAAAATTCAATATCAATAGAGAAACGTTAGACAGGTTTCAGTCTCAGATCACAACGATCGATAATAGGGAACACAGAACAGAAGAAACATTTGACAGAGAGGTTTCTGGTTTTCGGAGGGTTTAAGGCTTTCAGGCCTTGGATGTCGGGGGAGCAGGAGAGTTGTGGGTTGAAATGCAATCAAATGGGCCAATAATCAGCAGGCTCATTTAGTCCTTGGATGGGCCTGTCTAGCCCAACAAAAAATTTTGAGTAAAGAAAAGGGTTCAACAAGGTTCACACATAACCTGCCAATGAGGTGTAGCTCAAGTGGCATTTCCCATGGTCCAAGTGACTAAGGGGTTTGAGTGCAGTGCAGGGTCAGGGGTTCAATCCCCACATGCCCATCACATTCCCCTTTTCCCCTTTAGCTCCACTAGGAGCTCCTAAGAACCAAAAAAAAAAATAAGGTTCACAGCATAATCAAGTGTCGAGGTTCGATCCTCGTCTTGGGTATGAAAAAAACTTTAAAATTTTGGATCAGTTGTCCCACCCTTCGAGGTGACTACAAGCCAATGAGCGATTAGTCACTGTGGTCGACAGTGGATATCCCGGTCGTGCACCAAAAAAAAATTCACAGCATAAAATTATTTGGGTGTAATCTAGTGGTAAGCTGTATACTGAAAAAAAAAAAACTTTTAAGCTCACTAAATCCTTTAACCAAGTGGTGGGGTTCAAATATAACTCTTGGATATGGAAAACATTCCATAACCACCACTCTAACCTCAAAAGAAAGCTTAGTCAGTAGAAGGGGATTAACCATAATTAGCATAACATGGTTGAATTTTATGATTAGAATGGGGAAAATGCTAAAATTTTCAGTTCAATAACAGAAGTTAATAAAGAAAGTTTTTTAACATTAATTTTAGTTGAAAGACAATGATGTGTGATATGATTGAATCATTTAGACTATTATGTGAGGAAATAATGAAAGGTATGAATTCTAATTCTTGATATGATGTAGGAATGAAAGATGCCGAAAGGTATGGATTCTAATTCACTTTTATATAAGTTAATTACTTAATTCGAGTAATATTATCTAACATTGTTAGAATATTCCAATATAAGCATATTCTTTGATTAGTATTTTTATAGATCTTTATTGATTATATAAATCTTTTCTAGTAATTATTATTAATTCTTCATCTCCCTATAAATAAAGATGAGACATCTCATTGTAATTTGTAATACCTTAATAGTTAATCCCTCACGTTATAATCATTTTGTATTAATTATTGAGTGTCATCCTTTGAACATCATACCATATGATAACTTTTGAAAATACATGTATTGAAAATATGTGGGAATTTGTTTCGAAAATATCGTAAGCAAAAACTAGGGGCACATGTTATACATATAGACGTTAGAATACAATCATGCATATCAATTACATATTACAGTACATGCACTTCAACCTAAATACAAATAATCTCTCACATCATATCATCACCAACCTCAATATAGAGCAACAACATAAATATTTTCGGCTAACAAAGCTCCGGTCTCATACATAACCAAAAAGGGGAAAAACTAAAGAAATAACGAAGGCCCTAATCGCATATGTCGTCACGTCCACTTAGTGTCTCCATATCCAAGCTTACACGATCACCTAAAATGTTTATCCACAGATAGGGTGAACAACTAAAAGTTACTCAGCAATAGCGATCACTTCGGGATTATTATGAAAATAGGTGTAACATGTCATGTTCAATTTAGATATTAATTCGCAAATATTAATATTTTTCGAAGTGACCTTAACCTAGGCGTGTCTTGCTCATTTTATACATACATATGACATAACATGTATCTATATACATATATTATATCCATGTGTTGTGTACTAAGTGCATCTAAACACATCCATAACTTAACATCATCATCATTAATACATAATCATTATCATTATTCTCATCGCTTCATTTCTCTTTAACTGTAGCATCATAAATCTTTGGCAAGCCCACTCTCTATCGTTACCTCCCACCTACTAGGTTCCCAAGTATGAGCTCATCCTATCATTATATTCGGGAAGAGCGGGTCTTGCCCCCTGTTGGAATGAGGCCACTGGCGGGGTTGCCATCCCTCTAACGAGCTCCTCATTCTTGATAGAGTATAATTTGCATTACTTAATCCCCTTTGTATGCATGCTATTTGACCACTCTTGAGCTTAGTTGACTACTTTTGCATCATATTTGGCATTTGGAACTCGGTGTGGAACTTTGTGCATTTTCCAGCATTTTGCACTTTCCGGCACTGTTCTGTAATTGACTCATAACTTGAGCTCTAGAAACTGGAATTTTATGTTCTTTGTCTTTTTGGAAAGCTAGGAAACAGGTCTACAACTTTCATGAAGAGCATGAAAGCTGATTCAGAGCTTAAGGACTTCATAAGATAATTGCAACGTCGCGGACAGAAGTTGCAGATTGCTGAGATGTCATAGTTGTAACATTTTGCACAAGTGTCCAAATTACCCTTGCTTTATATGTTTGTAAAGGTTTAGTACATGGGCTTTTCAGTCATTTTACCTCTCTTTGATGGCTATATAAGGCTCAACTCAGATTGAAGGGTGAACTTTTTGAATTCATTTTGTACATTTTCAGATTTTTGGAGTTCGGATTTACATTACATTTTCTCTCTTTCTCATTTTCATTTTTCTTTCTTTCTCTCTTCTTACTTTCTGAGTTCTTCATGATCATGAGAAACTAAATCCCTAACTAGCTTGGGGATGAAGGATTGTAATGAACATTGAGATTTGCAATGAATTCCTAGAGGTATTTCTTTCATAATTCTATCTTGAATTCGAATTTCTCTCTTCCTCTTCTCCATGATTCAATGAATCATAAAGGTTTTCTGATTCATTCCATTATGAGTTCAATTGATAATTCTAGAGATTTCTGAGTTATGCATTGATACTTTAAAGTTGAGAGAATTCATAAATCTAGAGGTTTTTGAATTAGGCAAAATCGAAATTGTGCTTCAATCTCAACATCTTGAATTCGGTTTTTGAGGTTTCAGAATTGATTCAAGTATGTTGAGATGAATTCATGGAGGCTTTCATGAGTGAAATCATATCTGAATAGAGGTTTCTTTTGGATCTGAATTTGGTTTGAATTCTTGAAAGAATTTATCAAAGAATAATAATGAATCAATGATTTGAACATTATAATTTGAATTCCTTAAGTTAGTGTGTTCTACCTATTTGATATAAGTCCTAATTAAATTTGTTTTTAATTTTAATGTTAAAATTTGCCAAATATGATCTAATCTTGCATAATCACTTGTAAAATATTGAATTCCTTGGAAGAATGACCTAGGATCTTTACTTTACTACAAGTTACCTAGTTTTAATTTGTCTCAATTCGATAGTTGATCAAATTTTGGCACCGTTGCCGGAAATTCAATGGTGTTGAGTGATTATGTTGTGAATATGTTAATATGTTAATATGTGAATATGTTAATAGCTTGAACTCTTTCTGTATTTTTATTTTGTTTTTGAATTCTTATTTGAACTCTCTTTGCAATTTGTGTGCAAATTTTGAATTTTGATATGGTTTGATTCTGTTTTGCAATTTTATTTTGTTCTGCAATTTTATTCTGTTTGTGTTTGTGTTTCTGTTTCATTGTGATTTGTTGTTTTCGTTTCTCAATTTCTGGTTGTAATTGCAATGACAATTGTTGTTGTTTTGATTAATTGTTGTAATTGTTGTTTTGATTAATTGTTGTTTTGATATGAAATCAAGGAATGTTCTGCAATTGAATTGAATTCTAACATGGTTCAACATTTTATCATAACATCCTCCTTGATTTTGCAAAACTGAATATAACAGAACATAATACATAACAAATAGTTGTAACAGCTATTTCAGTAAATTCTGTCTTTATTTCTATTGCAAGTTTAGTGTAGATTGTCATTGTAATCTTTTAATTCCAGTATATATTACTTGCATTTGATTTACATTTGCTATTTTCACTTGGTTCTAGCATGGAATTGCAAAATTAAGTTGTCTTGCAGCCGAAGCTAGCTTACGACTAAATTTGAAACTTGCATAAATAGTGTTGTTTACCTATAAAATCAGGATTTAGGTCCAAAAATTTAACCGTTTCTCCGACCTAACACTTGATTCTATAGGAAAACACCATTCTAAAAAAGACTCAATTCGTAGAGGATTTGAGCCCCCCGCCCCTTGGTTTTGTCAAATTCCATCATCTACTAGGAGTTTCAGGAACTTTTCGGGTCCGAAAGGACGTCGTCGGTATTTCTGAACCAGGCCCTTTTTTAAACCGTCGCCCATATTTCAGGCACTTTTCGGCTTCGTCGTGATGCAGGCCCTTTTTTTGGCTAAATTCCATCGTTTAGACCATTTTTTTAATTTTTTAAGATTTTTCCTCTTTATATTTGGACTCAGAATAGGTGTTAGAATTTAACCTACGTGGTCCCATATTTTTTAAAAATTATTTGATATTGTTTCTGATTTTTTCTAGCATTTATATTAGCATTTTAGGTGTTAGAGTGTGTGTTACTTGTTGTGTAAGTCATCCTATGCACTATTGTCTATTTCTGCATCATGCATGGTTACTAGATCACATATTGATCCTAGATTAGTTGCTTTTGATCCTGATATTGATAGGACTCTTAGGTTGATTAGAGCTAGGAGGAGACTCACATTTGGTATTGATATTGATTTTACTCCTAAACCCTAACTCTTGTTCTAGTGGTGCTTGTGATTAGAATTGTCGTGCAAGTATAGGTTAAATGACAAAGAAGACTTTTAAGGAATTGGCTGCTCCAGATGTCAACTACCAAGCATTAGCAATTCAATATCCTCATTTGGATGCTGACTTTGAGTTGAAGTGTGGTTTAATCCATTTGCTGGCTAAGTTTTTTAGATTGGATGGAGAAGACCCTCACAAATACTTGAAGGAGTTTCATGTAGTTTGTTCTACCATGAGGCCACATGGACTTTATGAGGATCATATCAAATTGAGGGCATTTCCTTTCTCCTTAGATGGTGCAGCAAATGATTGACTATACTATCTTCATCCTAGTGTGGTGACTAGTTGGCCAGATATGAAGAGGCTGTTCTTAGAAAAATTCTTTCCTGCATTAAGAATAGCTTCTATCAGAAAGGATATAAGTGGAATTAGGCAGCAAGGTGGTGAGACCCTCCATGAATACTGGGAGAAATTTAAGAAACTTTGTGCAAGCTGCCCTCACCACCAGATCAGTCACTAGTTGCTAATTCAGTACTTTTATGAGGGATTGCAAGCCATGGACAGAAGCATGATTGATGCGGCATCGAGCGGTGCCTTGGTGGATAAGACACCTATTGCAGCAAGAAATCTGATAGAGAATATGACTGCAAATTCTCAACAGTTTGGTACTAGAGCAGCAAGTTGCAGAAGTGTCAATGAGATTCAGTATTCAGAGGCAAGCCAAAGGATGGAGCATAGGATTGATGAGCTCACTAGCTTGGTTAGACAGTTAGCTCTTGCAAATACACAGAAACAACATGGCAGCCATCAGTTATGGCATTTGCTCCATGGTTGATCATTCCACAGATCAATGCCCAACATTGCAAGAGAAGAGAGAGCTAGTGGCTGGTGTGTATCCTGGTAGGCCATTCCAACATCAACACTAGCAGAATTGCAATCCATATTCTCAGACATACAATCCTAGTTGGAGAGATCATCCAAATCTGAGATATGGTAGTAGTCATCCTCCATTCCAGAAGCAACAGAATTTTAATAGAAATGGAGGTGCTGTAAATCAGAATTTCATGCAGCAAAAATAAGATGTTAGACCATCCACCAGCCAGGAAGTTGCTGCCCCACCTAAGCCATCCTTGGTGGATTTAGTAAAGCAAATGAGCACTTGCAACATTCAGTTTTAGCAGAGAACAGAGGCAACTATCCAGAATTTGCAAACACAAATTGGACAGTTAGCTACAATAGTTGGGGAATTGCAAGCTCAAGGATCAAGGAAGCTACCTGCCCAACCTGTAAATCTCACCAAAAATGTTAGTTCCATCTCTCTTAGAGGTGGGAAGACTCTTGCAGAACTTGAGGTAGTGCAGAAGAAAAATAAAGAAAAAGTTGCTGTAGAACCAGGAAATTCAACAACAGTAGAAAACAGAAGAAAGAAAGTTGCCAAACCTTTTTCCCCTCTCATTCCCCTCCCTTTTCCAAACAGAAAATTTCAAGCAAGAAAGGAGATAGATTCTGAGTTGCATAGGGAAATCATGGAGACATTTAGGAAGGTTGAAGTCAATATACCTCTCCTAGATACAATCAAGAAAATTCCCAAGTATGCAAGGTTCCTTAAGGAGTTGTGCATGAACAAGAGGAAATTGAAGGGCAATGAGAAAGTCAGCATGAGCAGTAATGTGTCAGCTATCATCCAGCCTAATTTGCCTTCAAAGTGCAAAGATCCGGGTACTTTTACCATATCTTGTGTCATTGGATCCAAACATTTTCAGCATGCCATGCTAGACCTTGGAGCATCAATAAATGTCATGCCCAAATCCATATATCAGCCCTTGTGCATTGGAGAGCTCAAACCTACAGGTATTCTAATTCAATTGGTAGATAGGAGCATTAGACATCTTGTAGGAATTTTAGAAGATGTACTGGTAGGAGTAAATGAATTAGTTTTTCCAACAGACTTTTATGTTTTGGATATGCAGGATTAGCCTCATACCACTCATGCACAATTAATTTTGGGTAGGCCATTTTTGAAAACTGCCAAAACCAAGATTGATGTGCATAGTGGTACACTTTCCATGGAGTGTGGTGACATTGTTGTGAATTTTAATTTGAATGACACCATGCCACATGAGGAGCATTTTGTTTTCTTCGTAGATGTCATGCATAAATTGATGCATTAGATACATGATGATGATGCATGCCTTGATTCTGTTGCACATTCTGATCTTTCTCCTTCAGTTGTTATACATTATGTTGTTGTACATTCTGATTTTTCTGTGTATGCTGACACTACTGCTACTTTACCTTGTGCTGCTGGTTCACCTTCATCTTCTGAATCAGTAGTAGCTACTGGTGTTTTTTTTGCAGCAGATTCCTCTCTTGTGTCTCTTGTTGCAGGTGCCGACACACATGCTGCAGATTTTGTATTGGCTGATTTTCAGGAGGATTGTATGGCTGAGTTCCCTAGTTTTTATGAAATTAATGCAGAATTTGTGTGCAAGGATTGTGATGGGCTGAGTCTATGTGCTGCGTATTTTGAGATTGCTACATGTTTGGATGTGCAAGATTCTTCCACTGATGTACTTGCACATTCTGATGTGTCTAGCACTATTGCATCAATTGGTTCATCTACCTGTTTTCCCAGTTTACATTCCATTGCTTTTGATTGTTGTTACCATGATAACGCTCATATTGTTGATATTTTATTCCCCATATTTGAGTAATTACATGCAATTCTTGACTCAATTCATAGCCTTTTGTTGTGATTATTACAACTTTGATTCATTTTGATTTTATGAAAAACAAAGGCTAATTGAATGAGTTTTTGATGTTTTTGTAGTTGAAAGATGACCTTTGACCTTGATCTCTCTCTTTTAGTGTCCTTTGTACAGGTCATGGTAGATAAATGGTTATGATATGAAGCAAAAACGGAGCAAGAGGCATAAATTGAAAGCTGCAGTAGAGAACGGCCGCCCCGACGCTCCTAGGCCGCCCAGCGCCCATGCCGCAGAATTCTACACTAAGCCCTTTTCTGGAATTTCACTCAAGGGACCTTTTTGCAACATTTTAATAAGTGTCTCTATTATTTATACCACATGAAGCTCGACCAGAGGGCATTAAAAATTTTACATTTACACACTTTGCCTCCGTTTTAGTTTAGGTTTTTAGGATTCCATTACTCTCGCTTTTACGCCCTATTTTCTCCGTTTCGTCTTCGAGTTTGTTTTACGTTTGTAGTTTACATTCAGAACATTTTGATTTCGTGCTTTTCCCTTTGCTTTGAATTCAGTTGGTTTGTAAACCTTCCCATGACTCCCATAGAAGGTTAGAAGGTTTAGGTTTTAATTCTTGTACTTGGGTAATTGTTTGGATGAATTGATATTGAATTCATGCCCTATTCCATTTATACAATTGTCAATTTCTCTCAATGTTTCTTGCTCATTGATTTCTAATGTTGGTTATGCATGAGTATACCTGACTAGATATCCAATTTCATGATTATGGGTTGTATGTTTGATTAAGGTTCATCAATTGGGAACTAGGTAAGTGGATTCATTCGCTAGGTTCTAATTGATTTTAGAGGATTGGAGTTAATTCCTGATTAAAGATTAGGCTGTGCATGGTTTTAAGATTGATTAATTGCATTGTTTGGTTGAGATCTTAATCGATTGATGTAATTGTTTGGTCTATTCTTGAGTTATTCGAGGGGATGATCATTTCCTTGGGTAATTGAAGTAGATGCACGTTAGGTGTTCGATAGAATGCCACAATAGCCAATTGCCAATTGTTTGATGGATAGAACTCAAGAATGATGATAGAAAGGTTTTTTCGATAATTAATCCAAGTGCTAGAGCGTTTTATCTTATTTTCTTTACCTTTAATTGCTTTATATTTACTTTACATTTGCTCAAATCAAACCACCCCCCCCCCCATTACTCACATCCGATCACTAGCCAAGCTTCCTTGTGAGAGACGACCCGAGTTAGCTTCCTTATACTACGTATTTGGATGCCGATTCGATAACTTAACCCCTTTTCTTTTTATCTCCCCTTTTCTAATTGCATAGGGCACTAGAGAAGTAACGATGCTCCGGAGCGCTATCATACCACTGACATAGCTGTCCTTGACTTTTAATCTTTTTCCTTATGTTTATAGTATTGTGGATTTTTCTAGGTTAGACTCTCTGTACTTTCCTATTTTTGATTTTATAGTTTCACCTTGCATTTTGCATTTTGCATTGCATCCCTTTTGTCTCTCCGGCCACTTGTTGCAGGTCATGCTGAGGAGTTTGTTAGAATTGAGACACATGTGCCTCAAAGCAAAAAATTGTTCTTTCCTACTGCATTTGTTCAAGTGGTGTGGGAGCCCGGTGGAGGATTAGACCATACACTTAGGTGGAGACTCCGAGATGAATTCAAGCACAAGCCACCATAGGGAGTTTCCATTTTCCCTTTTCTTTTCCGTTTTTGGATTTCATTTGAATAAAGCATGAGTAGCTAGTTAGTTAAGTAGATTGTTTGTTGCATTGTTAGATTTCATGTTTAGATTGCTTGCTTAGATAAGTTGTTACTTGTCTTTCTTTGTTGATTTGGAAGTGTTGAGCTTGAGACATTAATCATTTTTAGGTGGTTAGAGTTTCGACATGGTTGCATTTCACTTTGTTCTTGATGCTTTCTTGGTGATTGATCTTAATTTGCATAGTTGATTTGTGTTTGGACATGAACCTTGTGAGTTTTTGAGCCTTGCATTGGATGACCACATTACATGCATTGCCATTCTGGATGTGTTTATCTCTTGTGGACTTTGTCATTCTAGGGTTTGCCTTGACTATTAATTGAGGTTACATTTTTCATATGCATTCTTGAGTGTGATGACACATTTTCTTCTCTACCCTCACTACTAGAAAATAGTTCTTTTCGGACGAAAATTTCAAACGAAATCTTATTCGTCCAAAATCTATTTTATATTCAGACAAATTTGGAACGAATTTTCAATATTTTTTTATGTGTCATTTACAACTACAATTCACTTCAATCTTGTCCATAATTTGTCTAAAAATTTGGCGCCAAAATATTTTAGATTGGCGCCAAAATATTTCCAACTAATTATCCGTAAAATTCACACAAAAATAATTATTTGTTCATATTCGTCCCAATGTGCAATTCATCTTCACACAGATTTGAGACAGACTTCAAAAAAGTTTAGTCAAGAATTTCATGAAACATTTTTTTATTCCAAATTTGTTTATATTTCGTCTAAACAATTCCCTCCATTTGTTGGCGCCAAAATGGGCAAAATTACTACCAAAATATTTCCAACATGTTTGTTACGATTTTGAGTATAAAAAATTATTTGTCCATATGTTGTTCCAATATTCATTTTACCTTTAAACTGATTTGGGACACATTTTCAATAAATATTTCAATGAATCATATAGTAATAATTTGAGTAAATACCCAAATCCGTCCTTGAACTTTTTTTCAGTGCCCACTTCCGTCCCTGATCAAATTTTATTAGGTCCGCAGTCCTTGAACTTGAATTCATTGAGACATATCCGTCCCTCTGTCAATTCCCCGTTAATGAGTGACGGAGTAGTCCTACGTGGACCGTTAACTTTGTCCTATGTGGACGTTAAGTGACACGTGTGCGATAGAGTTTCTAACAGGGGACAAATCAGTCCCCGAAGTTTCTAATAGGGGACAAATCAGTACCTAACCCTTGAACCAAAACGGTGTCGTTTTGCAAATCTTCTATTACATTCTTCTTCATTTCCCATTTGAAACCCTAAACTCCCATTGCAGACCCCACAGTCGCCCCTCCATCCTCTTCTTTGTCCTTGATTCTTCTCCCTCAACCTCCATTGAAACACCTTCTTAAACCTTCATAATCACATTAGCACCGCCACTCCCTCTCTTCTGTCCTCTATTTTCTTGTCCCCCCTTGTAACCTCCATTGAAACACCTCTTTCAACCTCAAGATTCCATTGTTTACACCATCATAGCAACTACCCAACCTCAAGATTCCATTTTAAGAAGGTGTTTCAATAGAGGTTGAAAGAGAAGATCCAAGGAGGAAGAAGAGGATGGAGGCACGACTGTGGCCTGTGGGGGTCTGTAATGGGGGTTTAGGGTTTCAAATGGGAAAGAAAGAAGAAGGTAATTGAAGATTTGCAAAATGATACCGTTTTGGTTCAAGGGTTAGGGATTGATTTGTCCCCTATTAGAAACTCTGGGGACTGATTTGTCGTCCCCTATTAGAAATTTCATTGCACACGTGTCACTTAACGTCCACGTAGGACAAAGTTAACGGTCCATGTAGGACTACTCTGTCACTCATTAACGGGGGAGATAACGGAGGGACATATATGTCTCACGGAATTCAAGTTCAGAGATTGCAAGACTAATAAAATTTGATCAGGGATGGAAGTGGGTACCGAAAAAAAGTTCGGGGACGGATTTGGGTATTTACTCTAATAATTTTTTTTCAAAATTTGTCCATATTTCGTCCCAAAGTTTGGTGTCAAAATTTTTTCAAATTGGCGCCAAAATCTTATAAGTAATTAGCTTCAAAATATTTCTAGTCAATTAGCCACAAATTATAGGTAAAAACAATAACGTGTCTGTATTTTGTCCCAATGTGTAGTCCAACTTCATACAAATTTCAGACAAATTTTGAAAGTTTAATTTATTTGTATTATCCATTTCAAATTTGTTTATGATTCATTTGAAATACTTTCTCAATAAGTTGACACCAAAATCTTCTTCGTTTGAACCAAAGTAGTTCCATCAGTTTAGTATAATGGTTTTGAAACTTAAAAAAAATTGTCCATATTTTGTTCCAACAGTATTTTTATATCTTCAAACGAATTTGGGGCAACTCTTTCAATAAATGCTTTCATGAATTATATATAAGTATTTTGTATTTCAAATTTGTCCATATTTTGTCCCAAACTTTATTTGGTTCCAAAAAATTTTTAAATTGATCTAAAAGTATTTCTAGACAATTATAATTGGAATTTATACTTTTTACTATAAAATAATATAATTTTTATTTTGATTTTAACATACCTACCTTCAACATCATACCTATAATCAATTAGTTTATAACAAATTTTGTACATACTATTATGATTGCGGGCTTAATTAGCTTTCAATTATTGTTGAGATAGTTTCTATGTTCTATATTTCCTGATTTACTATCTAAACAAAAACTAGATGAACTCTTAGGCAAACTATTCACTTTAAATCATGTAAAATTCTCCTTGCATTATTAAGTTTTATTCAAGCCTCAATTTCTCAATTTCTCTTATTCTAACAATGTTTATCTCAATAACTTGTGAGTTTAACACCTATACATAAGAGTTTCATATTTTTATCTATAAAACTACATTTACCATAAGTGTTGCTAATAAGCTAATAATGAGAAGGTTGTGAAGATTACACATATCATATAAAAAAAAGTTACACTCCCACCCACCCTCCATACTGTCTCACACTTTGTTGACTCACTCACGATCTTCCAAACACTCTCATTCTCTTAAAAATCCATTTAACTTAGGATATGTTTAGGTAAGCTGAAAAATTAAACTTATTTCAGTAATCGCTTATTTATACTATCACTTTTTTATATAATCGCTTATTTAAAGATAAATTTATGTTTGGATAATTTAGCTGAAAAGTAACTTTAAGTTAATCTATGATGTTTGGATTGATAAAAAATAATCACTTTTAGTGACAAATTAGTAATATCAATGTTATATATTTAAAAAAAACAACTATTTTTCAAAATATAATGCTCAACTTTGAGCTTAGATTTTTTTCACTAAAAACATATTTTTTTCTTCTTAAAAAACAACTTTAATTATTTATCTAAACTATCCAAACATATATATTTTTTTTCAAAACAACTTTCTTTATAAAGTTAAGCTATTTTTTATGCTTCCCAAACATGCACTTAATCATCCTAGCTATAAAGTTTATGTGTAATAAATAACAAAACGATGTGTATGTAATTCAATCTAGTATATTTGTGTATTAAATAATAAATTATTTGTATAAATCATTGCTGTTGTATGTATAATTTATCAGATTCAATATTTAAATTTATTTTTTATGATATGTGAAATCTTTTAGTATGTCTAATCTTGATATTTTTTTTCACTGGCAGCTTGTTCACACAACTTTTTCATTGTACAAAGAGGGTTTTTCAAGTTTCATGAAGTATAAATTTTGAAGTTGAATTTATTCACTTAGTTTCATATGTAACAACTTTAGTTCATATTTACTTGTAACTAATTTATCTATTTAGTAACAGCCACATGCTCTTTTTGAGTTGTGTAGGATTATTCATATATTGTTTGAAATTTTTAGATCGTGTTAAATTTTGACACTAATTAATTGGTTCAATTTTTTTTACAAAAAAAATATCATTTGCAAAAAAATCTACTAGTTAAGTAAAAAATTTAAATTAAAAGAAAATCTCGCTTATAGTTTAAAAAATTAAGTTTATCCAAAAAGATGGAAGAAATATTGAAAGTTATTACTTCATGAGTTTAATTTTTGAATTTAGATTTATCCACTTAATTTCAGTTGTTATAGGCCTATAGTGACAGTAAAAAATCTATAATGACAGTTTAATGTAATTATAAGTATAGACCATTTATACTCGCAGACTAAAAAAATTATAGTGACAGTTTAATATTACCGTAAGTATAGGTCTTTTATACCCACAACTAAAAAAACTTACAGTGACAGTAAAATTAAAGTGTAGGTATATGTTTTCTATAGCCACAGTTATTATTCTGTCTTTAATGATTTTTGTGACATAATCAAATATGCGTGGGTAAATGATATTTATAAAAAATGCAGGAGAAAGCTACAGGAGTAACACCTACAATTGAAGAAGTGATTGCTAAATGTCACTTAAAAAAAGACAAAAAATGGGTTGATGATAGATATGAGAAAATCTTTGTATGTGATACACAATTCTTTGAAGATTTTGTTTTATGGTTAGTGAAGTTTTTTGGTAGTATAACTATATGAAATTTTTTTGTAGGGAGAATTCAAAAAGCAAAAAGTAGAACTTTCTCAAGCAACTTTGTCTTTAGATGAGGAAGGCATTGATGTATCACTTTGTGAGGGCCAAGGTATGCCAGATGACTTGACTATTTGGAAACAAGGTAATCAAACTCGAGAGTCTACGCAAACTCGTGGAGGGTCCGTAGACTCGACTCGTAGACTCGATTCTTAAACTCGTACGTGTCTACGCACCTATTAAAATATATTTAAAAATTATATTATATATAAAAAATAACATAAATACATTACATAGAAAGAAAGATAACTCATACAATATGAAACAAAAAGTAACTTATTGTCTCATATAACATAAATCCATTACATACATTATAAAGAAAGGTAATCAAATCAAAACATTAATTAACATAAATGTCAAAACTTAAATCCTCATATATCTTCAATGTCATCATCATCTTCATGATCTACTACAGCTGATGATCCTGTTCCTATCCCAGTGTTGTCCCAATTGTTTGAGTCATCCTATATTCCTATTAACCTAAATGCAAAACTAATGTAGATTAAGAAGTAGAACATAATTCAGACCCAGAAATCACAGAATTAAGGACCAGAACCAAAACAAAACCACAATAGAATTCAAACCACAACTAAACAAGAAAGCACAAAATGAAATTGCAGAACTATCTCAGAACCAATTCAGATTTAATTTCAGAACCATTTCAGATTTAATAACCAATTCAGAACCATTTCAGATTTAATAACCAATTCAAAACCATTTCAGATTTAATAAACAATTCATTAACAAAATAAGAATTAAGAACTATATCAACTAATTTCAGAACTATTAAGAACTAACTCAAGAACAAATTCAGAACTAAATCAACTAATTCAGAACTGATACCAGTGATATGTGATGGTGAATTGGTGATTAAGAATTAAGAACTAATTTCAAGAATGAACTTACCTACCCTTGGCCTAAACTAGAACCTGATGTTGATTCTGAGTTGTGAAGAGAGAAGACAGAGCCCAGACGATGGGGAAGCAGCGGCGTGAGGCAGCGGCGCGATCCTCCTTTCGATTTAGAGACAGAACAGAGCCAGAGCCAGTGAGCAACTGATTCAGAGGAGGCGTGAGGCGGCGACCTAAGGCGACGACGTGAGGTGGCGGCAGTGAGGTGAAGGCAACAACAGTGTCTTGCGATTCCAAAACACAGCGAGACAGAGGAAGGCACGGCTTCGGTGAGGGCGTGAGGCGATGCAAGACACCAAGAGAGAGATGAGAAGCGGCGGTCGGACCCGGAGGTGAGACGGCGATAGAGGGGAGTGGTGATGGAGCCGCAACTGTAGATCAGAGAGTGAAGGGGGTATCGCGTGTGAAAACTGAAAATCCCTAAAGCACTTATAAAATTAGGGATATATTCGTAATATTGTGTGTTAAAACCATATCATTTTGGTAATTTTGTAGACACGTTGTAAACTCGTAAATTCATCCATAGAATCGCGATTTTGACCGAGTTTGACCGAGTCTAGCTAAGTCTACCCGAGTCTACTCAAAAACGAGTTTACATGCGAGTCAACTCGATTCTATGATCTAGAATCGTAAACTCATACGAGTCTACGAGTTGACTCACGAGTTTGATAACACTGTTTGGAAAGAAGTAGTGCCAAAGAGCCAAAAAGGTGTTGCCTATGGTTTAGGTTCTGTGGGTTCACATATTCTCTCAAAGTCTAATACGGGAACAAGCTCAATCACATATAAGGATACAAACATTGAGCAAGAACTTACAATGCGACAACAAAAGGCAAAGGAGCAAGAACTCATCAATCAAGAGCAAAAGGTTAAGTTAGATGCAGTTGAACGCAGGTTGGCGGATCAAGGACGCAAGTTGAAAAATCAGCAAAAAAGAATTGATTCAACTGAAAATACACTTGTTACTTTATTCCAAAACTTAAATATTCCATTACCTCCTAACTTTTATGCTACTTAAACATGAGAATGCAGTAATACACATATAATCGCTTGCATCCAATGTGCTCTTGGTGCATAATAGAAATTGAACATGCATTAACTCACAATAGGACAATAGTTCGTGGTAAATTTTTTCCTAATTTGTTGAAGCAAATTATCTCTTAATTTAGTTCACAATAAGAACCATGTATTCAAACTTTATTAACAGATATGGACTTTAAATACTAAGAAACTCAATAAAATGAGCATACATAAATCTACATCTCAAGCAATGAAATATTCTACACGAAACTATCTGTATATATCTACATAAAAAAGGAACTTGTTTCTTCCTATTGCACATAAAAAATATATGTGATCAAGGTATCTTTTTCAGTCAAGGAAAACCAAAAGTTCTTATTGCATACACTACTCTTGCTATGTTCTAGGACGAACTACATAAATATAAACTCATAGCTAATGTTATTGTAGATAAAATGAAAAATGTACTTCGAAATTCTCATAAAAGGAATTGTTGGTTATAGAAGGAAGATTTTATTCCATGCTATATCAATTATCATTCAAGATTTTACATAAGAAATTTACATCCATATCTCATCTTGCAAATTAAAGTAATATAATTGTGTTGATCAAAATGTTTTAGTTAGTCCATTCAATTTCAAGAAGGATAATCTTCTCTTATAGGATTCTAGTTTTAAGTAAAAGCTAACATTCGTCACTAAGAGCTCTCCACTTCTTTGGATGTATAACTCATGTTCCTTTAATTAGTAGCATATACAAAATTTAATCACAAAAAAATATTGTATTTATATTGTATTTGAATAAGTGTGTATAGAAAATGATTTTTATCTCATTGCTAATCAATTTTCTATATCTTTTGTCTCATATTTTTTGCCTATATATTATCATTGTAACATCTCATTATAAAACCCTAAAACCTAATACATAAATCTAAGTCCCTAAAACATAAAATAAGTATTATCTCTTAACTTAAAAGACTTTTATAATGATATTAAAATTTCACAAAAAAAATTTATTTGATTGAAAATGATTGAGTTTTCATTTATATTCTGAATGTTTTATTTCCTAAATTTAATAACTGTGAATAAAAGATTATTCTAAAAAGCTAAATAGATTTTGAGAAAATTATTCATGTTCCCTTAATTAGTAGTTCCCCAAAAAATTATCCACAAAATTATTAATTATTTACGTCATATTTGAATTAGTGTATTGTCTAGTCAATTTTATGTATCTTATATCTCAATTTTTTGTCCATCTATTGTTAGTATAACAACTCATTATAAACCCTGAATCTTGATGCATGGACCCCAACCCTTAATGCATAAAATTAGTGCTAGTGGTATAATTAATAATTAAATAAAATAAAATAAAATAATTTAGAGATATTACATTTTTTATATTGAATACAATATAACATTAGTTAAAATTATAATTAATTATTACAACATATAATTCATAAACTCTATATCATAGCGAGCCCATAAAATATTCACACTAAATAAGTGATACTAATATTAGGGAAAATCTCGGTGCACAATAAAAAATTAGTCAAAACAACCGATAGATTATGCACAACATATAATATGCAATATGCACAATGTATAGTACATATTATACACATCATACATGACATGTTATGCACAACATATATCACATGTTGCAACATCATCTTACTTTACAACATGTGATACATGTTGTACATAATATATGATATATGTTATGTAAACCATGTAATATATGTTGTGTATATTATATAATATTTGTTGTGCATAACATATATATTGACTGTTTTTTCATTGTACATATAACAATACTCATAATAATATTAATTGAATATGCTAGTAAACCATGAACCTGAACCATAAACTTCAATTCCTATAATATAAAATAAGTGCTAGTAATATATTAATAAAATTAGATTATTCAAATAATAAGCTATATTTTGTGTTTTTTATAATTGGAGAAAAAATATTTAAAGAAAGGAATAATTTTTATGTAAAATTTTGATCCAATTAATAAAATGAGAATTTATTTGATATCCAATATTTTTGTTGGATACGCATACCCAATTGTGTATTTAACCTACATGTTAAGGTAAATATAATTCGATACCAGTAGAGCACGATGACCTGATCGCAGCTTTCCCGAACGCCTCAAACCCGATCGAATCTCCTTTTCCTCTGTTCCTCGCACGATGCTCTCTCTCTAGCAGTAAGTTAATGGATTGAGTTTTTTTTCCATAAATTAATAAAGTTAGAGGATATCAATATAAATTTAATTAACTTTCAAAATTACTTTTCTAATAAATTACTATTCATTTAAATTTAAAAAATGATATTGATAAAAAAAAATTATAGTCCAAAATACTTTATCCATACAAATAAGTTAAGTCACGTTCAAAATATGATCCAGAATTGATGCATATCATATAATGCATATTGTTTTGATGGGTCGTTATAACTTGCACCAGCACTAGTTTGTGCACAAACTTGAGTGCAATATTTTATTGAAGATAAGCCACTAGAAGCTTCTTTAGTGTGTTGTACAGCTTGTTGGCTTCTTGGCTTCTGAAATGTTTGTCATAGATCCAGATTTGTAACAAAAGCTCCGATAGAGATCTGATGGTCCTGTTAAACATTTATCTTCCTAAATGTGTCCGTCTGTTTTTCTTGGTGATGGGTCTATTGTGAAAGGTGGCTACTGAAGTTTCGAAACAACCATTGTACGACCTTCGTGTGGTATCGTATTTCGATGGAGTTTCTTGCGCTGCGACTTCCATTCTTACTCTACACAAGTCATTATTGGTAATGGAATGGAGTAGAGGATATGGAAAGAGGATTTTGGAAATGGTATGTCTCTTATTTATCTATTGTTTGGCCTAACTTTTTTTAAGAAGATTTCGAATTTCATTGTTGCACGTTTTCTTGTAGTTTTGGTAAAGAGTATATCTAGTAAAATAGCGAAGCACCGATCTTTGATGGATAAGGTACATTGATTCGCTCTGTGATATAGTGTTTGTTTGATGTTGTTATTATATAATTTGTAAAATTGTTAGTTTTATTCGGGTTTTTCGTGTTTGTGAATGAATGAGAATTAATAGAGCTAGTATAGGTCTGAAAATGGTTTGGGTAATTTGTTAACGGTGCAGGTAGGGGGTTATGTTTCAGGTCAATTTGTTAGTGTGGAAATGAGTAGTGAGGGATTGGGTGATGCAAATTTTGACTGTGAGGAGGCAGTGAAAAACCCACTTTGGTTGAGCAAAGTTGTAGTGAGGGTTTTATTAAATCTGAAGACGTTGAGGATGACATGTTTAGTTTTGAAGGTGATGGAGATGAAGTTGATGCGGATGACGAAACTACTATAGTTGACGAGGATTTTTCGGAGAATCCTGAATTTGGTATTGATTCGTTAGAAGACCTAGGTGGCATAGTGATTTGGAATCTACAGGATGAGGTGGTTTCGAAATACCATTTTGGTGAACTTGGACTTGCTTTTGAATTTTATAATAGGCTCGCAAAATATAGAGGTTTTGCTGCGAGAAAATATAGGACAAGGATTAATGCTAATGGTGTGCGAGTCATACAAACTTTTGTGTGTTCCTGCGAGGGTTATAGGCCAATGAAGTTTTTCCAAATTCAGAATCGCAAGAAGGAGCCTAGGTCAGGGAGTAGGTGTGGATGCAAGGCAATGATCAAGGTTCGTTTGGATATACCTAGTGGTCGGTGGTTAATTGTTGAGTTCTCAGATGTGCATAATCATGCTTTGTTGGAGCATGGGTTTCATGGCATGCTTCCAACCCATAGGAAGATGAGAACTAGAGACATAATGCAAATGAATAATATGAGGTGTGGCAGTATTAGCACTTCACACATATATGGTGCTCTTGCAAGTCAATGTGGTGGGCACGAGTTTGTTGGATTTTGTTTAAGAGAGGTGTATAATCAAGTAGCAAAGCAAAGGCGTCAACTTGCTGGTTACGTAGTCTCAGCATTACAACATTTGAAAAAGGCGGCAGTTAAAGACAAGTGGTTTTTTTATAGGCATATCTCCAATGTGGATGGCACATTGCGTAATTTATTTTGGTGTGATGGGGTGTGCAGAAGAGATTAGTTGGTATTTGGAGATGTATTGACCTTTGATGCCACTTATAAAAAGAACAAATATAGATGTCCACTTGTCATTTTTTCTGGTGTAAACCATCATAATAGGACAGTGGTGTTTGCTGCTGCACTGATATCAGATGAGAGAGAAGAAACATATGTTTGGTTGCTAGAGAGGTTGGTCGAAGCAATGGATGGAAAAAGTCTCGTCTCAGTCATAATTGATGGTGACTTGGCTATGAGAAATGCTATCATAAAAGTTTTTTCTAATGCGCACCATGGATTGTGTGCTAGACATCTAATCCCCAATGCAGCTAGCAATGTAGATAATCCATGGTTTGTGTCAAAGTTTAAGACGTGCATGCTTGGTGATTTTGAGGTTTCAACTTTTCGGAGAAAATGATTTCAGATGGTGGAGGAATTTGGATTAGAGGAGAATCCGTGGGTTCTTGATATGTATGAGAAGAGAGGTATGTGGGCCGCAACATATATACGTTATAAGTTCTTTGCCGGCTTTCGGACTACATCTCGATGCGAAGGTCTTTATGAGGTGTTGTCCAAGTATGTAAGGTCACAATATAATTTTATAGATTTCCTAATACATTTCCAGCAATGTGTTGAAAGCATCAGGTACAGGGAGTCACGTGCAGACTTTGATAGTGTTGTTGGCATCCCTGTTATGATGAGTGATCTTGAATCGATTGAAAGGTCTGCAGCTGAAGTTTATACAAAAGATCTTTTTCTACTATTTCGTCTGTATTTATCAAGGGTAGCAACATTGCGATTTATTGATAGTAGACAAACAGGGTCATTTATGATTTATGTTGTTAGGAAGTACGGGAAACCTGCGGATGTCTGGCATGTATGCTATTGTGAAGAAACGATTGAGCTTAAATGCTCTTGCCTAAGTTTAGAGTTGTTGGGCATTCCATGCGAGCACATAATTGCAGTCCTTGTTCGACATTACATTCTAGAGTTGTCGAAGAGTTTAATCAGGTCTAGGTGGACCAAAGATGCCAAGCCACCCCCGGAGGACACGAGAGATGCTATATTTGGATCAATTGAAATGGCTCGCTATAGTCCCTCATTGATATATATCATGAGGTGGCTGAGTTAGCTTGTGGGAACCCTGAGCGATATTATGCCCAAAGAAATGGACGTCTGAGTGAAATTAAACAAAGGAGAGAGGAGGATGCTGGAGGATTAGATGCAGCAAATGGTGTTGGTGGCTCAACAAATGCTAGTCCTGGGAACCCTAGAAGGTGTAGGACAAAGGGCAGATGTGGTGGTGGTAGTAGGAGGTTATTGCATAGGTGTGGTCTGTGTCGTCTTGAAGGTCACAATAGGAAAACTTGTACCGTCCAATTGGATATCCAAAATGATTTGATGGCAAGCGATGGAGGTTATTCATACGACGATGATGACTATATTTGGAACGAGGTATTTTTGTAAAATTTGTTTTCATGTTGTAAATAGTTGTTCTGGTTTTGAAACTGGTTTGTTTGCTAACACATTTTTTTACCAAGGTTAATCTCCAAGCAACAGATGATGATCTTCCATAAGTCCGGTAATGAGAGGAATTTCTTGACAAGTGTTGGATGTGATGTTCAACTGAAGTTTAGTTTATGTTAGGTGTGATACTGCTGTCTGGCGCAATTTATGAAATGTTCTAAGGGATAATTGTTAAGACCCTAAGTTGTTGACTTTGAAGAATTTTTCATTTTGCCGTCAGATTTAGATATCTTTGTAAGAACTGAAGTTGCATGTGTTTCAGTTTTTTGAACAATTGATGCACACTATTAAGTTTCCTAAAGAGAGATTTCTTGTACTGAGATGTTTATAATGCATTGTTTAAAATGGTAAAATGAGGTTCGTCCTGGAGAAATAATTCCTTAGCAGATTCGGGAAGATGTTGGTAAAAATTGGTTGTGATGGGATCAAATCATGTAATCGATGGGGGACTATGCGAACAAAATATAATGTTGTCATAATTTGGTTGGTGCGGATGAAATGTATTCCGTAATTATATTTTTTAGGGTAATATAAAATGAATACACATGGGTTTTTTAGGTATTTTTCTTAATTTTTAATTATTTTTCGTTTTTTAGATATTTTTTATTTTTTTATATTTTTTTAAAAATATGTAAATTTATAAAATGATTTTATAATTTTTTTGTAATTTTGTATTTGTTGAATTAAATTTTTTTTGGTATTAATAATTTTATTTTTATAATTTCTATATTTATTTTTATATTTTTATAATTTTAGATTGTATTTATTACTTTTATTTCTTAAAAAACAGTTTTAAAAAATGTGTTTTTAAAAAAATAGTTTTAGAAAAACCTATTTTTTTAAAAAATGCTTTTTTTTAAAAAACTATTTTTTTAAAAGTGTTTTAAAAAATGCATTTTTAAAACTATTTTGAATAATTTTTTAATTATAAAACTGTTTAAAAAGAAAAATCTAATTTAAAAAAATCTGATTGAAAAAAACATTTTTTTAAAATAAAACTGTTTTGGTAAAAAAAAATTGTTTTGAAAATCTAAAAATATATTTTTGTATTAATGATATAATTGTATTGTTATATTTAATGTTTTTTTGAAAATTGTGTTTGAAAAAGCTCTCACATTCATTCATACTTCTTGTACTTCCTCACATTATATACTATCATTTCTATGTATATATTATGTATATATAAGCAATTTCTTTTCGTATCTCACATCTGTTTGTATAGTTAACAATAAATTTGTTTTAATAAACTTATATGTTATTTAAAGTAAGTAATTTTTCAATAACAAATATATTTTTGAAATGTTATGAGTATATTAATCTATATTTGACCATTTGGACCGTACGGTTGAAGGAGCTTACGGTTATATCAGTATGTTTATTTTTTTCTTGAAATCATATGATTTTGTTGTTATTATTGCAAAAACCTTAGGGTGGATGACTTAGTCTGAGACCGGTCCTTAAATTCCGGCAATACTGGTTGATTAAATCGTAAATTAAATGATTGGGAAAGGTAGGACAGGGAGCCATGTTAATTAGCAAATGAACCAAGAGTACAATGATAGAAAATATTGAACAAAAAAATACAACATAAAGACCATCTGAGGCCTTAAGATGCAGGGGGCTCTTAACATAAAGTGGGTTCATAACCATGGTTCTGAAAATCGGACCGGATTGGGCGGTTCAACCGCTCGATCGTGAACCGGCCTAGCATCCGGTCCGTTTTCACCTTTAAAACTGCTTTTTGGGGAGCCGGATTTGAACCACTGCAAATCGCCGATTAACCAGCAAACCGGTCGAAAACCGGGCGGTTGGCGGTCTGAGCGGCCAGAAGAGACGATGCAAGGGGGGAGAGAGAGAGAGAGAGAGTGCAGCGCAAATAATGCAAGCACGATGATTCCTTGCGTAAAGAAGAAGATCTGCGACAACAAATGGTGGCGGCGGTGGCTAGATCCACACGTTGGAGACATGACTCAGAGGGCGGCGGAGGCAGAAGTGTCGGAACTCAAAGCCATCATGCAGCTTTGCTGGAAGACAATATGATGGTGGATGTCCATGATGGAAGCTATAAGAGAAAAGTGAAGAAAGATGAAAAGAGAGAGAAAACAAGAGTTGTGCGGCTGCAGCAAAGAAAGAAACTTGAAAAGCTTAATATGGCTTTTAATAGTACAACTCTACAAGGGAAGCTATTAGGGTTACTTATTACAAGAGAGGCCTAAAGAATGGGCCATGTTCTTGCAAGTCCGATAGAAAAATGAAAGAAAAAGCTACTACAATCAAGAGGACAAATAAATGTTTTATATTTGGAAAAACTAAAAAATACAATCAAATATTTGGAAAGACTACAAATAATATTATGAAACAAATGATTTTAGATTAAAATGGGATGAATAACATAGACTAGCCCAACTAAAAAAAAAATATACAAAGCCTCTAACAAAATTTAATGGATTATTTTATATGGATATTATCATGTTTTATAAATTTTGTATTTTATTATTTTATATTTTATTATATCTCGATTTTGATCTTCCGGTTAAACCTCCGGTTGAACCTCTAAACCTCTGAACCTCTCTTTCGACCGGTCCGGTTCTCAGAACCTTGTTCATAACACAAAAGGCCATGCATCAATCATGCAAAAAGTGGGCCAAAATATAATCGGACTACAACGAACAGTTAAAAAAAAGGAGTTTTAAGTTCAGGTAGCTACAAATTTAAGATAAGCTAATAAAGTAGCTGCAAGTGATATGCATGGCCAAAATCGCACCCTAAAATTTAAGCATAGTTCCAAAAGACACATATTCAACTTCATTAAGTTACTTGCGGTTCCATTAGTTATCTCTATTTTCCTGACTCCATCCTTTGCATATGAACCTTGGTCCACCATCTCTTGGTACGAGATACGACATCCTTCCAAATTTCATTGTAAGCTCCAGTCACCAGTTCCATTCCAAACCACAACCTAACCCGTTCGGTGTTGATCTAAATATAAGCAAAAACACATGTAGACATAACTAAGCTCATCCCAAATAATTTGAAAATAATTTCTACAATTTGTTATAAGAAATAATTGAAAATGAACATACATTTTTAGGTATTACGGGTGCAAATACATGTTCATAGCTTATCCATTGCATGGCCCAATCACTTGAGTCTGTGCTTTAAATGTTAATCAAATTTGCATTAGTTATGGGACATAAATAAATTAGCCATGCAATGTATTTGAGCTTTTAAGGTAATGATGGTTACTTATCTCCTCGGTTTGGTATACCCTTTGCATCAACTAATTCCCACCCTTTAGTTTTGTGCAAATCAGGGATGCTTGTGTCTCGAAAATAGTCAGATGACATAATTTGAGCTATAACATCACTCTGATATTGTAAATAAGTGACAATATATGAGTAAATGAAGTTAAAAAGCTAATAAACAACAATATATATAATGGGGTGATTAGTGCAAAACATCACCTACCAAATGAAGATGTATTTGTGCATGAGAAGGGGGGTTGAATCGTGCTTGTTTATAAAAATTGCTTCTTAAAAACTTTTCTTAGAAAGTTGTTTTACTCAGAAGGAAGATTTTAGAGTTAGCAGCGGAACAAGCTTTCTGAGAAGGTTAATGTTCTGAAAACTTTAACTTTCTGAGAAAGATTCTTTCTGAGTAGTTTAAGAATAAGTTTTGGATTTGATGTTTCTTAAACTCTTTCTAAGTTTAGCTTAATGAATTTTTTTTTATTCAAGAACAGATTAAAACATGTTAGTTAATTTTCTCGAAAGTAAGAGTTTAAGGGAGAAAAGCTTAACACAAGGAAATTTTTATACTGGTTCGGTTCTAACTAACCTACTCCAGTCCTCAACCTTAAGTTGAGAGTTCCTTTAGATATTCTTCTTATCTTGCCTTCTCAGACAACACTGCCTTTACCACGTAAAGGACTTTCACCACTTCACAACCCGAAGTGGATTTTCCTTGCCTCCAACACTAGAGGACTTTCCTTGCCTTAACTCAATTAAGGACTTAAACTTGCCTCACAACCGAGGACTTTGCTTGCCTTAAACACTTAAGGACTTAAACTTTGCCTCAACCAATCGAGGACTTAAAACTGCCTTCAAACAACGAAGGACTTAGCGTTTTTCTGGAAATTGTTTTTGCTTCGAAAACAACTACTAAGATTAAGTTACAAACTTAATTTGACCCTTAGTAGACTTCTAGATTTAACTTACAAATGTAAGAATTTACACCAATTCAGAACTAGAAGATTTTAGCAAAGTTAAAAGAACAATTTAGTAAAAATTGTCTTTCTGAGAAAGTTCTAAGTTTTCGCAAATGATTTTCAATTCAGCAGAGTTTTGACACGTTTAATCAAGAGTTTTAGCGCAAGAATTTCGTCACAATGCTCTGCAATTGAACTCATATATATAGGCATTAAAGAGCCGCGAAAATAGAAGCTTTCACTTTGCTGATGTGGCTGTGTCTGTCTCAGAACGGGTCCCTGCTACAGTCAGCGCGAAATGAGGAACTTTTCAGACTTGCACAGTGCGCGTGTTCCCACTTCCTTGGCTTGTTGTAACGAGCTTTCTGAGATTGAATGCAGAATCCATTGAGTCTTGATATTTGGTTGCTTCTGAGTCCAACTTTCTGAGTGTTACGTTGTACGGACTTCTGAGGGAAGACCCTTCTGAGAATCACCAGTCGCAAGGTCTTCTGAGACCTTTCTGAGGCGACAATGTTCTTCTCTCAGAACCACACTTTCACCTTTTGCGTTTGTTAGTCACTCTTTTTGGTGTCTTTAACGCTATGATTTCATCATTTAATCCATAAGGTTACTCGTTGTTTGTCTTGATCTTACTCATGGAATTGCAGAATTTTAAGCTTTCTAAGACACTTAGCACACATATTAGTAATCCCTTAAGTAAAATTTTTATACTTATTGCTTACTTTGTTATCATTAAAACTTTTTAAATCTCCAAGAGAAATACTTCAATTTCTCTCAGAAGGGTTCTAGAGCTTACAATCTCCCCCTTTTTGATGATAACAACTTAAGTCTTAAGATAATAATTTTGCTTAAGTTCTGAAGTGTTTCTGATTAAGTTCGCAACTTACTCAGAAGGCACTTTTGCTTTCTTAGAAACTAACGTAGCTTTCTGAGAGAAGGCTTTGTTATTTTCTTAGAAGGCTTTGATAATCAACAGATAGATATGCAATGTATGAATACTGTTTTGGATTATAAGATATATAGCATGTAGAAGGCTGTTGCGAAGAGGATGGTGGTGGAGGACGAGAGACCTCAGCCTCAAGTACAGCATCCACGATATCCATCTTTTGATATTCAGGAATGCGTTCTTCTTCTTCTTCAGCTTCTTCTTCAGCTCCTTCTTGAGCTTCCTCTTGAACTTCCTCTTCATTTACGACAGCAACTTCAGTAGAAGGCTGCCTCTGAGCATCCTCAGAAACCGGACCAAGTTCAAGAACAACAGGTTGTGATCCAGAGGGTTGCTCTATAGCATCAGAAGATTGTGCTGTATCTGAGAGATTGAAAGAGGAGAGTTGTGTATTGAGTGCATCAATAAATCGCACTTTCTCAGATGGACCCAAAAACGGTCCAAATTGCACAGAGGGATGAGTTTGGACCATTCGTCTCAGTTGAAATCCTGACCCAATCATAGAGTCAGTGAGGGAGAAGGTTGGACCAGGTTGATCAAAGGTGGAAGGGGGGATCTCAGTGGCATCAAAAGTGCGAGCCTCAAGTTCCTTCTGAGAGGCTTTCTCAGCATGAGTCCCTTCCAAGGAACTTATGGCAACAAATGTCTCAACTGCTGCAACGCCGGCAGCCATGGTAGCGTCAGCGCCCACCTCTGAGCTGAGCCCAGTGCTGGTGGTCCCTGCCACTTCAACATGTGTTGAGACATGAGTTTCCTCATGTTCTTTGGGGGTCTCAGAAGAGATAGGACCAACCTCATAAGTTGGCTCCTTCTGAGTAGATGAGGGAGGAGTTTGTTGTTGTTGTAGTTGTTATTGTTGTTCTTGAGTGATTTCAGCCTCCTGCTGAGTCTGGATCGGTGATGGTGGTGGATTGGCAGTTTCAGCTTCTAGGATCACAGAAGGTTGCTCAATTACCTTCTGGACATCCAACATCTTCTGAGTCAGAGACTCAGTGTAACACCCCGACTTTTATTAAGTCCTAATTAAGTGAGATTAAGGGTAATTGACCTTGGTTAGGATTTAATTCGGTTTGGGTGGATAAGTTTCTTCTAGTCAAACCCTTATGTGTGACGTGATTTAAGTGTGTATATATGTGTTCATTCTATGCTATGTGAATTACGTGTGTAAATTATATGTCATGATAATTATGTGTATTTATGTGAGTGTTCATTGTGTGTGGGAGAGTATGTTGGATGCATATATGAGTTTTAATTGGTATTTAGATGATGCATATGGTTAGGAATGATGATATAAAATATTTATATGAGTTACATGATGTTATTAGATAATATTAGTGTTATATATTATTATTTATTTTATTTTATTTTATTTTATTTTATTTTATGTGCCTATGTGTGTATTTTAATTTATATTTAAATATTAGAAAAATTATATGAGGATTATAGTATTATATGGGGGGATTTGGAGTGTTTTAGTAATTTAAGTGACGGTGGGCCCCACAATGACTCTTGACCTAGTCACTCCCTATATAAACACTAGTAACCCTCTCCAATTGAGAAAAACACTCTCCTCCTTCTTCTGAGCCGCCATAGCCATCTTTCTCTCAAGAGCTCCCTAAGCCATTGATACTCCAAACCACGAAACACCTATCAAACCTTACCCAATCCAGAAAATAAACTCATATTCTTAATCCTCTCATCAAGCCGGACCTTTTTATCGATTCCGTTTCTCCGTTTAGAGTCTCCGGCATCACCGGACCGTTCGTGGGGCTAGAGAGAGAGGTTTCCAACGAGAGCAACGTCGGGAAAGGGTTTCTCTTTGCATATTTCGAAATTGTCTTCAAGAGGTAGGGGTTAGACATTCTATTTTCATGCTTATTGATGATGATTTTATGAGATTAATGTGATGGTCGTTTTTCCCATTGGAAATTTTTGTGGCTTATTATTATTATTATTATTATTATTATTATTATTATTATTATTATGTGGTTCTATATATATATATATATATATGCGTAAGGCTGCGAGCAGCTTGGTATGCGCATGGCTGCGCTTGGTTTTTTTTTGTTTTCTATATATATGCGTAAGGCTGCGAGCAACTTGGTATGGGCATGGCTGCGCTTGTTTTTTTTTTGTTTTCTATATATATATATATATATATATATATATATATAAATAAATAAAAGACAGTTTATTTGTATAGGTATATTCTATTACATATTATTATTACATAAACTTATACCTATTAGCATGTATATTAGTTAATAATAGGTAGATAACAGGTAGAAATAATAATAATAATATGATAATGATAGTAATATTAATATGGAAGATAATAATAAAATATTAACCCTAATAATAACAATAAAAGAATAATACAGTAAGAACAACAACATGTATAATATATGATATGTAATGATAATAGTGAAAGTGTATGTGTGCACAAGAAGGGGGGGTTGAATCGTGCAAGTTTTGAAAATTACCTTTTAAAACTTTTACTTAGAAAGCTGTTTTTACTCAGAAGGTGGATTTAAGAGCTTGCAGCGGAAATAGCTTTCTGAGAAGATTAAGTTTCTGAGAACTTAGTCTTTCTAAGAAAGTTTCTATCTGAGTAGTCTTAAGAAGATGACTTTGAGTTATAATCTTTTAAACGCTTTCTGATTTTAATTGGTAATGTTTTCACAAGACCTCTTAGTTAAAACCGTGGTTGAGTTTTTCTCAAAGCTTTATGCAATTAAAGAGTAAGAGAGAAAAGCTTAACACAAAGAGTTTTATACTGGTTCGGTTATAACCAACCTACTCCAGTCCTCAACCTTCAGTTGAGAGTTCTTAGATATTCTTCTTAATGTGTCTTCTCAGACAACACTGCCTTTACCAAGTAAAGGACTTCCACCACTTCACAACCCGAAGTGGATTTCTTTGCCTCACACTAGAGGACTTCCTTGCCTCACACTAGAGGACTTCCTTGCCTCAAACTAGAGGACTTCCTTGCCTCAAACTAGAGGACTTCCTTGCCTTAAACAATTAAGGACTTTGAACTTTGCCTCAAACACTAGAGGACTTAAAACTGCCTTCACACAAAGAAGGACTTAGCGTTTTTCGAAGGTTTGTTTTGATCGAAAACAACTACCAAGACTAAGTTACAAACCTAGTTTTACACTTAGTAGACTTCTAGAATTAACTTACAAATGTAAGAATTTACACCAATTCAGAACTAGAAGATTTTGCAAAGTTAGAAGAACAATTTCGTAAAAATTGTCTTTCTGAGAAAGTTCTAAGTTTTCGCAAAATGATTTTCAATTCAACAGAGTTTTGGCACGTTTAATCAAGAGTTTTAGTGCAAGAGTTTTCGTCACATTGCTCTGGAATTGAACTCATATATATAGGCATCAAAGAGCCGCGAAATTAGAGGCTTTCACTTTGCTTATGTGGCTGTGTCCTTTTCAGAACGGCTCCCTGCTACAGTCAGCGCAAAATGAGGAACTTTTTAGAACTGCACAGTGCGCGTGTTCCCACTTCCTTGGCTAGTTGTAGCGAGCTTTCTGAGTCTGTTTGCACTTCCTTGAGTCCAGACACTTGGTTGCTTCTGAGTCCAACCTTCTAAGAGTTGTACGGACTTCTGAGGCTAACCTTCTGAGGGAAGACCCTTCTGAGAACTACTAGTCGCGAGGTCTTCTGAGACCCTTCTGAGGCGACAGTGTTCTTTCCTCAGAAACATGTTTTCACCTTCTGCGCTTCTGAGATATCCTTTCTGATATCTTTGGCGCTATGATTTTATCAATTGATCTCGAGGTTACTTGATGTTTTGTCTTGGTCTTTGCTCATGGTATTGCAATAATTTATAGCTTTCTGAGACACTTAGCGCACATATTAGCAAAACCTTAAGTAAAATTTTATACTTATGGCTTACCTTGTTATCATTAAAACTTTCATGACTCTAAGAGAATTATGCTTAATTCTCTCAGAAGGGTTCTGGAGCTTACAAATAGTAATAGTAACAATAATAGTATAGAAGACAAGATTGGTGATGAATAAAATATAAGAGTTTACAAGATATTTAAGGGTAGAGTACAAAGTACAAGTAAAACTATAATAAAGTATAAGTAAGAAATAATAATAAAATAAACGTGATCATATGACATGAAAGGTATAGAAGCATTGAGAATAATATTTATAAGTAGTTGTATATCATGTTTATTTGATAAGGAGTGATATTTATTTATTCTCCATGATGTCAGAGTAAGTAAGTGAATGTGCTATGTTTATTCCATGATGTTAAAGAGTATAAATTGACATGTTTTTACCCTTTTATGTACCCTAATGCGTTCTACGACTTGTATAAATGTTATATATGAATTATGCATGATTTATATATGATTATATGAGCTATAAAATATGTTTATATGTATATGTAATTATTGTATGAGATGTTTATGATGAATGATTACATGATGAATATGTTATGTGATGATATATATTATGATGAAATGCTCTGAATGAATTAACTCTGTCATCCGGTAAAGGTTAAAAGATTTTCTGAAAGATACTCTGATGCTCTGAAATATCTCTGTTAACTCTGAAAGATTTGTGATAATTAAAAGACGTTCTGAAAGATCTCTGATACTTTGAAAGATTAAAATACCCTGTAGCCTTCAGCTTGTGATGAGTGTTGTAGGGAGGGGTGGCATACTCGGCTGCAACTCCTTCACTTGAGGAAGGTGAACTGTACCCCCTCTTCCCCGTATGTTTTAGGATGAGCTCATACCTAGGGGCCGGATTGTAGGAGTAAGGATGGGAGGGAGGCTTTGCCATGTCTGACAGCTTCAAAGTAAAAGTTAATGATAAGATGCTCTGAAAGAAAGTTCTGATAAATGTTTTGTTATGTTATATTTTCCCTGATTGTGATAGAAGCACATAGTACACTACACACGAGCCTTTAATTATGATATGTTATATGAATTAATAAAATGGACAAGATGCACTTAGGTAAGACGTTCCGGGGAAAGATTGATTTTCAACTTATATCCGAATTGAACTCATTCATGCTTCACTTATTTTATAATTAAACCCAGGGCGGCTTCCTCTACTGAATCACTTCCCAGTGCTCACCCTATGCTTTTCCCACCTTTTAGAGGAGCACACAGAGCAGGATGTCGGAGCACACGAGGAGCCCGTGCAGACTTAGTTTATGATATAGTTCCCTAGATATCAGAGACATGTTTTATTTCCTTATCAGATGTTATGACTTTTATGCTTCCGCTACGTTTATTTATTTATTATGTTTTCTGAGTCCGGACCTTTGTTAGCCGGCAGCTATTTATTTACTCATATTTATGGTGGAATCTCATAGGTCACAGTTTTTGGCTTATGTGGTGAGACCTAGTATTTATTTCATGTTTGTTACTTGATGAGAGTTATTTATATGATGTAGTATTTTCGTAGATGTTTGTATAGCTTATTATTATCGTTGTATTTATGCGCTAGGCCCTTATTTTCTATACCGCAAATGATTTTCGAAAATTTACTCCCGCCTATTTTCCGCGTATTATATTTTAAATATAAAGATAAAACATGATAACAGGAGGTAACCCTTATGAAATGGCCTAAAATGATTAAGAGCTTTCTAGTAGGATGTTACACTCAGCATCCACACCAGCCGCCTCAGTAGTGGCGGCTTCAGAAAGATCCGCTATAAAAGCTTCAGGTTGCTTCATATTGGGTTCTTTCTTAGAGCTCCCAGCATCTGAGGTCCGATGCTCAACTCGGAACCTTGTTGCATCTCCTTCCTCAGAAGAGGAATCAGCAACATTTCCTCCATGTCCTTGAATGTCTTCTCTGGTGGGAGAGACATGTCCAGAGGGAGAGGAGTGATGAGAAGTTTCCTTCTCTTCTTCAGCAGCAGCGGCAGCAGCAGTAGCAGTGGCAAGATTGGAAGCCACAAGCACAAGTTCTTTTCCCGTCACTATCGGCGGGGTCTGTTTCTGAGCGGTTTTAATACCCACTCCTTTGTGTGTTTTTCCCTGATAATTCATGGAATGAAGGAGTTTAGTTCGAAATTTAGTGGGTTTTAAAATAGAAACAGGAACAGAAATAGGAATAGATGGAGAAGAAGATTTAAGAAAAGAAGGTGGAGTTTTAGAATAGGCTTTTACCAATCGACGGCACTTTCTTTTGCTCTCGATTGGGACATCAGGAACCTTGAGAGTTGGAGAGGCTTTCCTCTTTCTGACCAATGGCTGATCAGAAGTAGTCTCTTCTGAGTCTGCAGCCACTTCTGGTTCCTTCTGAGGCTCCTCAGAAGCCATGCTCCTTGTAATCCTTGTGGGTGAGGGATGAATGATCTTTCTTTTTGTTTTTCCCTTCAGAGGGATCAGCTTCCTTCCCCTTTCCTTTTTCAGCCTTAGAAGGCCGTTTGGTGCTGGCGTCAGCCTTAGAAGGCTTAGCTTTCTCCTTCTTCTTAGGTGCCTCAGCCTCTAGTACCTTCTTCTTCTTGATGTTGTGAAAGGTAACCATGGTGAACTTGCTGGGGTTGAAGATGTATTCATAATCTTCAAGAGGGAGGGAGAGATGATTGAAGATTCTTGTCAGAAGGCTCCCATATGGTAGACTCGTGAGAGCCCTCTTAGGATGCGCCTGATGCATCATGTAGTTGATCATCATTCTGTCAAAATCTACCTTATCCTTCTTCAGCAGGTGGTACAGAAGGCATGCATCCATTGTGGTGACGTTGCCCATATCACCGAGCCGGGGGAGGAGAGTGTGTTGGACAATTGAGAAGATGATTCTAGCCTCTTGTGTAAGGTGGGGAACCTTCACAGCCTTGAGTGGTAGATCACCACTACCCGTGAGGAGCCTCACTATATCTTCCTTCGAGTCATTCACCTCCTTGACCCAATCAGGATCATCTGAAATGATTGCTCCTCCATTTAGAGTCTTAAAGACTTTGTTGATGTCAGCAGAAGAGAAACGAATTTGATGGCCAGTCACCAAGCTCTTCACTCCTTTGTTGGTAGATCTTTCTATTTGGGAATAGAAAGCTCTCACCAGATTTGGGTAGCATACTTCCTCCAAGAACATTAGTTCAGCCCACCCTGGCTGGCATTGAAATGCGAACCCAAGCTCGTCCACTAAATTGAAGACACTTAGAGGGAGAACACGACCCATTGCTACGGTTCGTGGGAGGTAGATCTTCTTGAAAAGGGCTTGCATCTCCTCATCCTCGTAGAGGATGTCCTCGGTGACCTCTTCCAATTTGTTCCTCATCATACCCTTGATTTCAACAGGAGTTTCCATTTAGAAGAGAAAAAGTTTAAGGTTGGGAAGAAAGGAGAGAAGACAGAATAAGGGATGATAAAGAAGAGAGAGAAGGAGAGAATGTGAGCAAGAGGAATTGGATGAGAAGAGAATTTGGCAGCATTTTGGTAGAGTTTGAGAAGTAAAGTGCTCGAATGGAGCAGTGCTTCGCGTATTTATAGCATAAACTAGTTACTAGCCGTTGCCAAAGTTTATCCCAAAAGTTACCGTTGGTAACTTATTTCTCGGAAGGCACCCTTATGAGAGAAGTGGTCCTTCTGAGAATTTCACCTTCTGAGAAAATTTCCAGAAGACTTCCTTTCTGAGAGGTGAGTCTTCTGAGAGTAGATTTTCTCAGAAAGAGTTTTTCCTCAGATATGCTCAGAAGCTTAGTTCTAATTTTTGTGTCTCAGATTCTAGACTTAGGACTAAGGGGAGTTTCTAAGAAAATATTTTTCAGAATTTAAACACTTAGAAACGTCTTAGATTAAGAAGCCCTTTCAGAACATTAAAACGATCCTCGAGTAAAGGCTTTGTGAATATATCTGAGATTTGATCCTCAGTATTCACAAATTTGATTTCAACATCGCCTTTTTGCACATGATCCCGAATGAAATGATGTTTTATATCTATGTGCTTGGATCGTGAATGCTGAATTGGATTCTTAGCTAAGTTAATTTCACTAGTATTATCACATAGAATGGGAATTTTGTCATACCTTAGTTGATAATCACGCAATTGGTTCCTTATCCATAGCATCTGAGTGCAACAATTTGCTGCTGACACATATTCAGCTTCTGTTGTTGATAGCGCGATAGTGTTCTGCTTCTTACATGACCATGTAATCAAGCATTTCCCAAAGAAACAGCAACATCCACTTGTGCTCTTTGTATCGATCCTGTCTCCAGCATAGTCAGCATCACAATATCCTACAATATCAGAGGAACAACCTTTCTCGTACCATAAACCAAGATTAGTAGTTCCAATCAAATATTGCAGAATTCTTTTAACAGCAGTTAAATGTGATTGCTTAGGCTTTGACTGAAATTTAGCACAGATGCCAACACTTAGTTGAATATCTGGTCTAGAATCTGTGAGATAGAGAAGAGAGCCAATCATGCCATGATAGTTGCTTTCTGAGACTTTCTCACCATCTTCATCCAAGTCAATTACTTGAGAAGGATGCATGGGAGTGCTCATAGACTTGGCTTTATCCATCAGAAACTTCCTCAGAAGTTCTTTGGTATACTTCTCTTGATGTATGAACATCCCTTCTGACTCTTGCTTGATTTGCAATCCTAGGAAGAATTTAAGTTCTCCCATCATGCTCATCTCGAATTCACCTTGCATAAACTTGGAGAATTCTTTGCATAGGCGTTCGTTGGTTGCACCAAAAATTATGTCATCAACATAAATTTGGACAATCAAGAAGCCAGTCTTCTGAGAGGGTAAATAGTGTAGTGTCAACTTTCCCTCTTGAGAATCCGTTTTTAAGCAAAAAGGAACTCAATCTATCATACCAAGCTCTGGGAGCTTGTTTTAGACCGTAACGAGCCTTTGTAAGCTTAAATACGTGTTCTGGGAATGTATCATTCACAAAACCAGGAGGTTGTTTCACATAAACTTCCTCAGAAAGGTATCCATTCAAGAAGGCAGATTTTACATCCATCTGATAGAGTTTGAACCCTTTGTGTGCAGCAAAAAATAGCAACATTCTAATAGCTTCCAATCTTGCGACTGAGCAAAGGTTTCATGATAATCTATCCCTTCTTATTGGTTGTACCCTTGAGCAACCAATCTGGCCTTATTTCTCACGACTTGACCATTTTCATCAAGTTTGTTAAAATTTGTCCTTACATTTTAATTTATCCTTGCAGTTGTTAAAATTTAGAATGGATTCGGTTGTCAATGACATTAGTGTTAGTGTTGTTAAGGAAGTAAAAAATTTAGAAAATAAGGAGGGCCAATCAAATTTAAATGAATCTGACAAAAAAAGAACCAAGACAACTACCTCTGAAATTTGGAAATTTTTTATAAAAATTGGTGCAAATGATGGAGTAGAAATGGCTAGCTGTAATGGTTGTAAGCAAGAATTTAAGACTGGTGGTAAATCTCATGGAACATCTACTCTAAGATGTCATTTGGAAAAGTGTTCTTTAATTAAGCAGGAAGATATTGGTCAAGTAATGTTAGACATGCAAGGAAAGTTAAAGAATAAAATTGACCAAACCGTATTTCGTCAATTGATTGTTGCTGCTTTAATTGAGCATGGTTTGCCTTATAGTTTTGTTGAGTACAGGGGAATTAGGCAAGTGTTTGAGTATTTGAATGGGGATGCAATTTCTATTTCTATGAATACGATTGTGGCTGATGTAGTCAAAGTTCATTTGAGAGAGAAAGCGATAATTAAAAACACATTGTTGAGTATTCCCAATAGGATTTGTTTAATTTCTGATTTATGGACAACATGTACTACTGAAGGTTATATTGTATTGACTGCACATTTTGTTGATTCAAATTGGAAGTTGAACAATAAAATCCTTAATTTTAACCACATGAGTTCTCCTCATACTAGTTTTCCAATTTCATAAAAAATTTATGAGTTTTTGTGTGAATGGGGAATACATAAAAATATTTTTTCTTTGACTTTGGACAATGTCTCTGCTAATGATAATATGCAAGAACATTTGAAAAGAACTTTAAACATGCAGAATTGGTTGTTATGTGGTGGAGAGTTTTTTCATGTGCGTTGCTCAGCTCATATTTTGAATTTAATTGTGCAAGATGAATTAAAAGAAGGTAGTGATGCATTGCACAAAATTAGAGAAAGTGTCAAATATATTAGAGGATCAGAAGGTAGGAAGATAAAATTTAAAGAGTGTGTTGCAATGGTTGGTGGGGTGGACACAAATGCAGGCCTATGTCTAGATGTTCCTACTAGATGGAACTCAACATATTTGATGTTTGATGTTGCTCTCATGTATTAACGGGTTTTTGCTAATTATCAATTGAAAGATAATGGATATAAGGATTGCCCTTCAGTAGAGGAGTGGAAAAGAGCAGAAAAAATACATGAGTTTTTGGAGCCTTTTTATGAGACTGCAAATTTATTTTCAGGATCAAGTTATCCCACTTCAATTTTGTACTTTGTAAATGTTTGGAACATTCAATGTGTTGCAAGGGAGTTCAAGTAGTGAGGATGAGGTTATAAGGGGCATGGGAGAAAGGATGTTGGCAAAGTTTAACAAGTATTGGGATGAATATAGTATTGTACTTGCACTTGGGGGAATTCTTGATCCTCGAATGAAGTTTGACTCGTTGGGGTTTTGTTTTCATAAAGTCAATTTGTTTACAACTCAAGAAAAGTTAGAGAAGGTGAGAACTAAATTGTATATGCTCTTTAAAGAGTATTCAAGTGATAGTAACAATTCCCCAAGTTCCATTGTGCAAGGTGTTATATCTCATTCCCAAACTTCAAACACAATTATAAGGAGCCGAAAATAAAAAGGGATTGATGTAAGTATTAATTTGTTCACTTTTATTTATTTTAAGTTTGTGAACTTTCACATATTAATTCATGTTATTTACTTATTTTGTAAGGATCTCAAAAATCATATGCATCAAAATACAATTAAGAGTGGAAAAAATCAACTTGATGTTTACTTAGAATAGGCTACTTTGGAATGGAAACATTATGAGGACTTGGATATGTTGGGATGTTGGAAGGATAATCAAAAGTGTTATTCGGAACTCTGTATAATGGCTCGAGACATGTTGAGTATTCCTATCACTACTGTGGCTTCTGAATCCGCTTTTAGTATTGGTTCAAGAGTACTCAACAAATATAGAAGTAAATTGCTACCGGATAATATTCAAGCTTTGATTTGCACTCGAAATTGGTTGAATGAATATGATTGTCATGGTAACTTAATCATTTTAATTTAGCACTTTATCGTAAATTATCATTTGAATTTGACTTATATTATTTTTATGATATTTTTATTTATATTTTATATGTCTAGGTGATGATGATGTTGATTATACAACAACATCAAGCTCAAGGTCAAGGAGTGGTTCTAATGTTGTTGAATGTTGATTGGGATGATGAATTAATATCTAGCTCTATGTGGTGATAATGTTGGAGATACAACATCTAATGTTGTTTATGTTTTTATGATATTTTTAATTATGTTTGATGAATTGTTTGAACAAATGGACTATGTAGTATGTTGGATTGGTGGATTTTGTTACTTTATGATTTATCTTTTATGGATGTTGGATTTGGACATTTGGACTTTTTTATATAGTGTAATTATTATTATGTAGTATGTTGGATTTGTGGACTTGTTACTTATTATTATGACTCATTATCTTTTTATTTTTATTTATTTAATGAAATTTTGTTGATTAAGTTATATTTAATGGATTTTGATTTAGTAATTATTATTGTGTACTTTTCTAGTTTATTTTTAATTGAAATTGATGAAATTTTTATTAAAAAAGTAAATATATTTTATTTTTAGTTTGAAAAATAGGTTAACAATTTAAAAAAAAGGATGAGCTGAAAAAACGGCGGGCCAGCTTGCCAACCCGCCAAAAAGCGGGGCGGGCATGGATTTTAGGACCGCCAAAAAAGCGGGGCGGGCTTTAGGCGGGGCGGGTCTAAGCGGGGCGGGCTGGCCCACTTTGACACCCCTACCAACAATGGAAAATAGCTTTTATTGCACTACCTAACTTAGATCTAAATAGAACATGACTATTGCTTATTGATTGTTGCTATTGCAGTTTGTACACTTGACGTCTTATACCTTTGATTCAGAAGTACGGGTATAGTTGGAACGTGTTGGAGACATAGAGTTCCCCTTCCCCTTCCCCTTGGTTGCTGTTTTTTGTTTTGCAGGTACCCTTGAGTCAGCATTTTGCGAGAACAATGATGGTCGTGCAGACAGAGGAGTGACTGACTTCGTTCCTCTTGCATGCATTTTGTTTTGTGTCACTTCTTCCTCTAGTATAACATCTTCGTCGCCGTCAGACAACGCAATGATGACATTATAGTTGCCATTTGCGTGGTTTTTTTCCCTTCCCTTGACCCGAAAGATCAACTTCTTCGTATGGATCCTCGGGAATCCCTTCAGTCATTTCCTCTATTTCATCAACACCAAGGCGTTTAAGAGCCCCACTAGCAAAGTTATTCAGATATCTTTCGTACCCCTCATGGTCTCTACACCTGTGGTCATCATGGTACACCATGAACTCAACCATCTGCATTGTTCGAATCATCATGCATTGTGTATCCTCAAGCTCGTTAGCTTTCGTCTAATTCTTGCACATGGATGTTGATCTCTCCTCCATTTGTTGTGGACAAGCATATTTAGTAAGTCAAACAATATCAGAGCAAATGCAAATGACAACATTTTCAAGACCGACTCCATACCTGCAGCTTTTCCAGGACAGTTTTAATCTGTGCGACATAGTAGGTTTCCTTCAGCACATCCTCCATAAGTTGATTAAGCATTTCCTGCTCCGGGAGGTTTTTATTGTGGTTTTCGCTGGCAGAGCTGATTTGTAATCATATACAAAAGATTTAATCAATAAATTAATATGTGAAATGACTATGTCGAACAAGGCTTACACAATAGTAAGGTGTTGCTCACACTGGTTCTTCAAAGGTCGGGTTTTTATGTCCATCCATGCATGAGTTAGCGTTGTTGTTGACCATTTTGTGGAGGTGATTCTTATTCTTTGCATATGGATTCTAATACTCCTTTGACTCACTTATATTTGGATTGGGTTGGAAGTGTTACAGTCCTTTTTATTATTGGTCAAACTGACGAAATGAAGATGCGATATTGTATTTTTATGTTACAAAATCCAAAATTTACACATAAATGGTTGGCTGCGGCAACAGAAAGGATCTCACCATATGCCCAATGCCTGTGCATTTGTGTGTATACTATATTTGGTTAAAATTTTAAAGGATTCAACGGTTAAAGAATAGATATTTAGCAACTAATTTTCCAACCTTCCCTAGCACTAGTTAATATAGAACTGTACATACGTTAAATTAACCATATGTATATTAGAATATATATTTATGTTCGTTTATAAAAATTTATTATTATACATTTAACATGATACATTACAATATATATTTATGTTCCTTTTTAATGATTCAATCTATATAATATAGTAATAGAGATTATAGGGTTAATTACCAATTCAATCATTATTCATTCTTTAATAATCTTTTTAAATGATATTATATAATATTTATATCTTTTATTATATTATAAATAATTGATTTATATCTTTTAAAATAAATGTGTATAATATACATTAATTATTTACCTTTTATATTCTTAACATAATGCTAATTTAATAAATAGAATTGTGTGAAATTTAATTTCTTAACTAATCAAGTAAGAAATTCATAAATTGATGTAATATTGAAAAATAATAAAATAGAAGGAAAAATCATAATTTAGGATAATTAGATAGACATGTGTTACATATGATATGACAATATAGGTAAAAGTTTATGATAATAGACAATTCATATGTTTGAAATATGATGGTTCAATATACATGATTTATTTACAAGAACAACTTAAAAATTACATATTCATACTATGTGATAAATTGTTCAGTGTGTATTTTTATTGTTTTATTTACAAAATAAATTTATGAAAAATATTTTTATGTTCCTTTTTAATAAATTAGTAGGTGGACACTTAACATGATACATTAGATTATGTATATATCTGCCATTTTAATAAATTAATAAGTATTCCTTTCACATGAAGGTTGCAATTCTAATTACACTAAAACAGTAGCATACACAGAGCTGCTTTTTTCATTAAATCAAATTTTCATATTATGTGCATGGATTGCAAATGAACTTAATTTAGTATTTTAGGCCACATACACAATACCATTAACAAATAAAATTAGTGTATGCTAGTAACTAATGCAAGTAACTAATTGAATTGATTCATACTCCATCATTATATATGTACAACTTAGTGTTCGATCAAAATGTGACACTCCACATTATTATGATAAAGGACTATAATAAATAGATCACAAGACTAGTTAGGCTGGGTGGCCCTTAAGATTCGCAAGTTTTCCTCAAGCATTGTATTCTCCATTATGAGATCAAAATTTTCTGCTTTAAGCTCACTTATTTTAACTTCACAAATTCGTGCAACTTGATAGTTGAATCTTTTATCATGCATCCTATACTACATTCAAGTTGACGCAACAACTCAAATGCAACATCCTCCCGGGCAAGGTCTTTTGTTATCGCATAACAACCCAGGCTTGGCGGAGGCGGAGTGATGAAGCTACATGGCAATGTGCCAGAATATTTATAATATAGTTTCATGTCCACTAATTTAACACAATGCTTGTTGTATATGGGCTGATGGATTTGCAGTGTGGTACATGCTTGGGACAATAATTCTTGCATGCTAACTTCAACAATAAAATTTTTAATACAGGACCTACTTGTGTCTAATCCGGGGTGAAAGATGTTGTATAAAAAATATATTAATTTAAATTGACCTTAGCTACCACAAAATCATTAAAAAAACAAGATATGGGTTAGAATATACCAATACTAACGGCTGTTGGTGGAGGTCGTAAGAATTGCTTGTCATGTAGAGGATAGGTACTTCCAAAACCAAATTGTGTCTCTAATTCATCCATCACATTTGATTTGAGCAGAATTCCAAATGGTCTCCAAATGCAGGACAATCGCAATTTATAGGATGTTAATAATAGGAATCCATTAAATGGTGGATTGGTGTTTGTATTAAATGCACCATTAACATCAAATTATGTTTATATGCACACTCTTTGCTTTGATTTAATTTTGTACAAAAAGATATTATGTTCTATATGGCTATCATATTTTTCCCTACGTTCATAACTTGAAATTAATTGTTATGCTGCATAACATTATGGGCATCTCTTCGCATGCATCAATTTTGCATAATTTCGATGCGGGTGGCAAGTCTCATTATTTGTTTTAAGATAAATAATTTACATGAATGATAACACAGTTTTTACCAACATTTTATACCCTTAATTTGGATGATTGTATGCAATTCTTAGCTCTATTTTGGCCTCTTTATTGTATTTAATTCAACTTGAGATTAATCTGAGCTTAATAGAAATAAAGGCTAAAATAACAAGTTTTATGATGTTTTTACAATTCAAGGATGACCTTTGCACTTGATCTTGGATATTTCGTATTTTTAGTGCAGGTCACAGGTATTATTGGAGCTGTAGACATCAGGAACTGAGCAAGAAGCGGAGCAATGAATTTCGGAGCAAACATCGAGCGCGCCAGCGCCTGTAGCGCGCCCCAGCGCGCGTGGCTCATTTAAACCAGTCACGTGCACAACGCTGGCGCTCCAGCGCCCATAGCGCGCCCCAGCGCCGCGCCGCAACTCTGTCACAGCAGAAACCCTAATCTGCACGAGTTGGAGGCCCAATTAGCTTGGGTTTGGAGGCTGCTCACTCTATTTAAAGAAGGCTAATGCATTAGAAACACATCATCTTTATCATCTCTACACCTTCTACTATCACTTCTTTAATCCTTAGAGTAAAATGTCATTTTGGTCATTCACTTTATATGGGTGAGTCATTTTGGTCACTTACTTTTTAAATTAGGCAAATTAGTCCCTCACTTTACAAACTTTGAATCACTTTGGTCACTCACTTTTTGAAATTAGTGAATTGATCCCTCACTTTATAAACTGTGAACCATTTTGATCCCTTACTTTTCAAACTATGAGTCAAATTAGTCCCTCTTTTTGTCCAATTTTATCTCATGAGAGGGACTAACTTGATTCAAAGTTTTTAAAGTGAGGAACTAATTTGGTCGTTTTAAAAGTGAAGGACCAAAGTGATTTATAGTTTGTAAAGTGAGGGACCAATTTGCTTATTTTAAAAAGTGAAGGACCAAAATGACTCACGCGTACAAAGTGAAGGACCAAAATGACATTTCACTCTTAATCCTTATTTTCTTTCCATAGTTAGAGTTATTCGTTTTTCCATTAGGATTTATGGTTTCCTAGTTTTAGCTCTAGCTCCATCTTTACATTCAAACGTTATTTGTCCAGCCCTTTTGGGTTTTGTAAGTTACTCTTTACTATTAATCCAGTTATTCGTTTTTCTATCTTTCTTACTTGCATTTAATTTCCTTTAATTTCTTGTCTTTTAATTCATTGCCATGAGTAGCTAAATTCCTTGGTGGTTTGTGTGGGTGTGAACATCATTGGGGTACTTTGAGGCTCTAATCTTAATCTTGCATGAGTTTTCATTATCAACCCTTAACATGTAATTTGAGATCTTAAGTTATGTGTTTAACCCCTTGTCTTGGCTTACTCGATTGAGTTGGCTATTTCTTGGGAATATGTTTATGTGTTAGTTGATTAATTGATGCATGACATATTAGGAATTGGTAATGAGTAATTAATTTGGCTGATTAGTCTCTTTAATTAGATTAATGTGATTGGCTTTAATAATTGTTGAAAGTGGAACTAAAGGTGATATCTCACTAATTAATCCCATTCTAGGCAATTAATCACTAGAATCACAACAAAAGAGTTAGATCTAACTCCGGCGTAATTAATCAACTCTGGCATTCTTTTGTAGCCAATGATTGACACCCTAGTGAATGTTCCACCCCCATAAACCGCTGCCTTTATTATTATTATTTTATTTCCAATTTAATTAACTTGCACACAAAAACCCCCAAATCGTGACAACCCTATCATACAACTAGTCTTGTGTATTACACTCTTAGCCATTCCTTGTGAGAGACGACCCTTGTTTCCACTAAACTATATTAGGGGAACTTGGTTATAAAAATTAATTAAATTTATGTGTGCCACGACAGCACGCATCAAATTTTTGGCGCCGTTGCCGGGGAATGGCGATGAAAGTAATCTCTAGTTGTGTGATTTGTGCATATTGTACATAATCGTTTTTCTTTGTTTCTTAAAAAATAAAAACAACAAAAAGATTTTATTTATTTTTGCATTGCATTACATAGCATACCGCATATTTCATTTGTAGATTGCATTGCATCTAGCATTTGCATCCATAGAACTTGCTGTTCGCAGAACAGCAAAGTTCTGCTTCGATACGAGCGCCGAAGCGCCCAATGTGCGCCCCAGCGCTCCTTTAGAGCGCGCCCTAGCGCCCTTGGACTGCTCGAGCGGTTGTTCGTCGTCCTGCAACATGTTTTCTTCTCTTATTTTTCTTCTTTTTCTAGACTAACATGAACACTAACCCCAATTTTAGTCTCCAAGATTTTAGTTTCCATGGTTTTGCAGGTTATCAACCAAGTAGTGGGATGCAAGTGCCACCATTACCCTCAAACCTTCACCAAACACCATACCCTCAACCATACTATGAACCATACCCATCCTTTGACCCCTACTACCAGCCATATAATGACCCACCACCACCCTCCTACATTGAACCGTTTCCATACACATACCATGAGCCTAATCCTTACCCATACCCAACCGAATACCTTGATCAACCAACCATTGAACCATTCTACCAACCACAACCTTCTCCGCCTCTTGTACCGTCTACTCCTTGCGATGATACTGAAACCTCCATGATGAGACAAATCTTTGAAGTGCTCATGACAAACCGGCAAGCACTTTTGTGCATAGAAGAGGATCTCCAACAATTGAGAACGCAGGCCACCTCATCACCACCACCACCTTCTCCATTACCACCTTCTTTACCACCACCAGCCTCACCTCCACATTCACCATCACAAGAGGAACCGGAGTTCCCTATTGTTGAAGATAATTATGCTTTTGAGCAATTGGATTGGGAAACATTGAAGGCCATGGTGGAAGAATTATCTGGGGAAGTCGAGGAAGACTCCGATGTGGAGATAGTCTATGTGGACCCTCCACCCTTACTCAGTACCGTGCTGGAGACCGTGTGTGCGGAGGAAAGTTCTTTGAGTGTTGGAGTCGCTGCAGAGATTCCAACACTAGGAGGAATTGACGAGCCATGCAAGATGGAGAAAGTCATGGATTCCACCACCTCATCCCCTGTTGTTTCAAGGCAACCATTGGGACCTTTCCCATTTGCTCTTGGGACTCATGAGTACGCTTTTCTCGAGACTGATACCCAACTCCTTACCCTTTGTGGGGTGTCGGTATTTTCTCAAGCTCAAAAGTTTTGGAAACTAACTGATTTAAATTATGTTTTCTCTAACCCATCTTGTGAGGACTTTCATCCCTCCTCACTTGATTTTGTTTGTTTTAGGGATGCTTTTTGCAGGAGCGGGTGTTGTGCTTCAAGGGACAAATTAAGGATCAAAATACTTGGGTCCGGAAATAAGAAAGAGATCATTCTCTTTGGAGTGGTTCACTTCTCATGGGATCCCGGTGGAGGTATGGAAGGCACACCATGGTGGAAGGTCCTAGATCAATTCAAGCATAAACCACCCTGAGAGGGGCTGACCAAACGTCCAACTTAGGGACGTTAAAGCAAAGTGCTTGGGGGAGACAACCCACCAAATTTTACTTTTTGCATTTAAATAGGTTCCTTTCTTTGTTTCCTCATCTATTAGTCTTAATTTTTCATTCATTTAGTTGGTCAAATGGCAAGAATTTCGCAGTACATCAGCTGTCCTGGATTCTGCAGAAGACCTGCGCTCTGGCGCCTGCCACGCGCTCTAGCGCTCGCGAAATACTTCCTCAGCGCGTAGCGCGCGCCCCACGCTCCAGCGGCCCCTGGACAGTCATGTCCTCTGCAGGTCCTTTTCTATACCCCTTTTCTCTGTTCTTTTAATTGTTGACACTGGGGACAGTGTCTCATTCAAGTGTGGGGAGGGTATAGATAAAATTGGCTTTTGTAAGATATAGCATGCCTAACTCTTTTTCTTTTCTTTTCTTTTCCTTTATTTTATTTCATTCCATGTATTTTTAGGTAGATGATAGGGTAGTTTTTTTTATAGCACCTTTTGGTTTGAGATTACTCTGCCCTTAAATTTAACTCTGGAATGTTGGCATGATAACATAATATGAGTTTGAATTGTTTGTGTTCTCTCTGTTGGTTGATTGGATTACCTGTGAGATTTGAGCTTTAAATGTGATTACATGTATCAACTAATCACTTTCTTTCTGTGAGCACACACACACTTGTATTTGTTATTCCTGAATTTGCTCGATTCTTGTTTTGCATTTTATACATGTTGCATATGATTGAGGCATAAATTTGTTTTTACATTTAAAAGTCACTTAGCCAAATAGCCAACCCATACACAAATTCCATTTTTTTGTAGCCAATTTGAGCCTTTATCCCATTTTTGTTACTAAGCTCATTACAAACCAAAGACAGAAAAACAATGAAAAAATCCTCTCTGAGAAACTAGGAGGACATGGTTTGATTATTGGGCAAGGGTCTTAAGTGTGGGGAAATTGGGTTAAATTGAGCACTGGTATAGAGTGCAAAATATTGGGATATGTTGTAAGGGTAGCTTTTGTACATAAGTGGTTCTTTGTTATTTTCTTTTCCACCTCATTTTAATTACCAAAGGAATTGAGATGAAGTATAAAAAAAATAATCGAAAAATACAGAAAAATCAAGAAAAAAAAATGTGAATTCCTGCAAATAAAGGTTGTTGGGTTCCTGGGAATTAATGTGAAAATATTTGGGAACATTGGGAATGATAATTGTAAGAAATTATGGGTTATTGATCTTGGGTATTTCTATTCTATCCATCTCTTTTCTCTCCATCTTTTCTGTAGAAATAGAAGTCATCTAGGATTGATCAAACCATGAAGTCTTAGTTTTTTGGAATTAAGTCCACTTCCCATATATGCCATACCTGTCCCAAGCCCCGTTACAACCCTGGAAAGACCTCTTGATGCATCATGTTGTAAAAATTGCAATGTTAGGAGTATAGCAAATTTATGGAATGCAAATACTTGTGTGAATTATTCAAATTGAGTGCTTAGCCAAACACTGAGTGATTGAGAGAGAAACACACTGGTGAGGCCAACTCAACCAAACTTTGCATAACATGAATTGATTCTCCTAACTCATACTCTTTTTCTTGATGCCAACTGATAACATGTCAAGGGTATTGTATAAATCTGACCAAGGTTTTGTTGTTTTGAATAACTTGCTATCATCTGTAGATTTTATTTTTCTTTTAGGACTTAGCTTAGGTGTTAGATGTGTTAGCCAATACTCTGAGAGATGCTTGGAATCATTGCTTTGCATGAGGACATGCAATTGTTCAAGTGTGGGATATTTGATAACGCGGTTTTACCAACATTTTATACCCTTAATTTGGATGATTGTATGCATTCTTAGCTCTATTTTGGCCTTTTATTGTATTTAATTCAACTTGAGATTAATCTGAGCTTAATAGAAATAAAGGCTAAAATAACAAGTTTTATGATGTTCTTACAATTCAAGGATGACCTTTGCACTTGATCTTGAATATTTCGTATTTTTAGTGCAGGTCAAAGGTATTATTGGAGCTATAGACATCAGGAACTGAGCAAGAAGCGGAGCAGTGGATTTCGGAGCAAACATCGAGCGCGCCAGCGCCTGTAGCGCGCCCCAGCGCGCGTGGCTCATTTAAACCAGTCACGTGCACAACGCTGGCGCTCCAGCACCCATAGCGCGCCCAGCGCCGCGCCGCAACTCTGTCACAGCAGAAACCCTAATCTGCACGAGTTGGAGGCCCAATTAGCTAGGGTTTGGAGGCTGCTCACTCTATTTAAGAAGGCTAATGCATCAGAAACACATCATCTTATCATCTCTACACCTTCTACTATCACTTCTTTAATCCTATTTTCTTTCCATAGTTAGAGTTATTCGTTTTTCCATTAGGATTTCTGTTTCCTAGTTTAGCTCTAGCTCCATCTTTACATTCAACGTTATTCGTCAGCCCTTTGGCTTTGTAAGTTACTCTTTACTATTAATCCAGTTATTCGTTTTCTATCTTTCTTACTTGCATTTAATTTCCTTTATTCTTGTCTTTTAATTCATTGCCATGAGTAGCTAAATTCCTTGGTGTTGTGTGGGTGTGAACATCATTGGGGTACTTTGAGGCTCTAATCTTAATCTTGCATGAGTTTTCATTATCAACCCTTAACATGTAATTTGAGATCTTAAGTTATGTGTTTAAACCCCTTGTCTTGGCTTACTCGATTGAGTTGGCTATTTCTTGGGCATATGTTTATGTGTTAGTTGATTAATTGATGCATGACATATTAGGAATTGGTAATGAGTAATTAATTTGGCTGATTAGTCTCTTTAATTAGATTAATGTGATTGGCTTTAATAATTGTTGAAAGTGGAACTAAATTTGAGATCTCACTAATTAATCCCATTCTAGGCAATTAATCACTAGAATCACAACAAAAGAGTTAGATCTAACTCCGGCGTAATTAATCAACTCTGGCATTCTTTTGTAGCCAATGATTGACACCCTAGTGAATGTTCCACCCCCATAAACCGCTGCCTTTATTATTATTATTTTATTTCCAATTTAATTAACTTGCACACAAAAACCCCCAAATCGTGACAACCCTATCATTCAACTAGTCTTGTGTATTACTCTCTTAGCCATTCCTTGTGAGAGACGACCCTGGTTTCCACTAAACTATATTAGGGGAACTTGGTTATAAAAATTAATTAAATTTATGTGTGCCACGACAGCACGCATCAATGAATAATTTATTGTAATACCTCGGGTATTCTGAGTTAGTTTGAGTAAGAGATCACGGTACAACCGGGGAGATAGAACCAAGTGGGTCCCACCTCCCCACTCTTTTTTCCTTCCTTTTTCCCTTTTCCCCCTCCCATTCCCGTAAACCCATCTCCTTCTCTTTTCTTCTTTTCTTTCTTTCTTCCTCACCATTCCCACCTCTCAAAAATCTCTCAAAATCCCTCACCCACACTTCTTAATCTTCAAGATCCAAGTTAGCTTTGCTCAACTAGTGTATTGTGGGTAAGTGTAGAGTAGTTCTTTTTCTCCATTGATGGCTATTTCTCTATATTTTCGGATTGGGGTTTTAGGGTTTGTATTTGGGGATTTTTGATTTTGTTGAGAATCTGAGGCTTATGATGTGTTCCCTAGGTTCTCAACTAGCTAGAGAAGCTCAGGGTACCTCCTCCTAACTCCGGGTGGTGTCTTGGAGCTCATTGGAGTAGTTTGTGAGTAATGGGTTATTTATGGTTTATGTTTGATTTTGAATGATTTTGTGAATTTCTTGCTATGATAGTTGATAGGGACTGAGATTGGTTGATATATAACTGATATTGTATGTTGGTTGTGTTTGATTTGGATGGGTTGTGGTGAAAATGTGGATTTGGAGATGAATTTCGCGTGATTTTCTGCAGATTTTCGTCTCTGACCCAGGCTGTAATCGATTACAGCGAATTGGTAATTGATTACTATAATCGATTACCAAGATCCTGTAATCGATTACTGTAATCGATTACCACGGGTTGGTAATCGATTACAGACTGCCTATTTTCGCAAAAATTTTCCTTCAGAACGAAATTTGAAGCTGGTAATCGATTACAGAGGCCTGTAATCGATTACATCAGTACAAAAACACTATTTTTAAGACTTAAACTCAAAATCCTTATACATTTAAGTTGTGTTTTCAAATCCATATGTTCACCACTACCCTAAACTTGATACTGGACTGTTATGATGTTATTATGACAATGATGCGAATATGATGCGATGTACGATTACGAAACGATATTAATTAAAGAATGATTAAATGTTGGTTGGCTCGACCTGAGGAGGGGCATAGCTCCCGGGGTCGAGTTTGATGAAGTCTGAGGAGGGGCTGGGCTCCCAGGACTAAAGATCTGAGGAGGGGCTGGGCTCCCGGGATCTCTAATAATGAATACACTAAAATAATTATACGTAAGACGAATTGCGGAATGTGTGGTATGGCGACTATGTGATGGATTGTTATGCCTGTATATGTAATTATAATATTGCTGCATAAACTGTTTTTAATCTATTATTCACTGAGCGTATGACTCACCCATTCATACAAACCATTTTTCAGATTCAGGTGCAGATCAGGAGGCGAGTCCTTCCGTCCTCCAAGCTCTTAGCTTTGGTGAGCCTCAATGTCTAGAGGCATTATGTTATTTCTATTATGTCAGTAGAATGCTCCATAGATTTACAAACAGGATTGTCTAAGTTATGTATGTGTTGTAAGTCTAATTAAGACTTGTTACATTTCTGTTGGAATTATGTTCGCTTATGGATTGAGCAGGATATTATGACCATATTATATGTATTATGGATTTATGGGTGACACTTTGAGAACCCTATTTATGCATGGACTTTATGTATGAATGCATGTTAAAGTAGTTGTGGCTGATGTTGTTTAGTTAGATTGTGTGTGAATCACAGGTTAAGGCTGACATGGGACTCGGTGTCCCATGTGCCGGTCACGATCCGAGTTGGGTCGTGACAAAGTTGGTATCAGAGCCTAGGTTGAGTCTTGTAACTTATGGAGCAAACTGTTTTCAATAGGGTGACAATAGTGTAAATGGTTGCCGACCCATTTTCACAAGATTGTGACTCTAGTGAAAGCTTTTATAGGATGTCTTATGGTTTTGTCTTGATGTTTCTGTGTGGTGATCCCTTATTGTTCAGGGTCATCTCTTCTGCTGTTTTCTGAACGCTTGTTTGTTTGTGTAGCTATCTTGTTCTGACCATGCCTCCTAAGAGAAGCACTCGAGGTAGACCTCGTATCAACAGGGGCTCTCCTCCTGAGCAAGAGGATGTGGGACCCCAAGGTGGCAACACGGATTATGACCGCGATGCGGAGATCCGGGATATTCGTCAGACTCTGAATACTCTGATGCAGATGATGCTAAACTAGAATCAAAACCAGAATCAGAATCAGAATCAGAATCCGGAACAGAACCAGAGGAGGGAAGATGCTCCTCCGCACATGGACTACGAACCACCTAGGCCGGGGCCTCAGGTTTTTGGGACTCATGAAGTGACACTGGAGGCTTATCTGAGACTGAACCCACCGACTTTTTCGGGGGAATCCATGGAGGAAGACCCAGAGGATTTCTTGGATCGGGCCACTAGAGCTCTACGTGCCATTCGATGCCATGATGTGAGGGCCGTGGATCTGGTGACCTACACCCTTCAGGGGACTGCTGTTCACTGGTATGAGACCTGGTTGATGGAAATGGCTCATATGAGGAGGCTGCCACCAGTATGGGAGGAGTTCACTGAAGCCTTCAGGGCAAGGTTCTTTTCTGAAAACCGAAGGGAGCTCTTGGTGGAGCAATTTCTGAAGCTGAAGCAGACTCCGGGCATGTCTGTAGTCGAGTATGCTACACAATTTACTCGATTATGTCGATATGCGCCGCATGAGATCATCACTGAGGACAGGAAGGTGAGAAGGTTCGTGAAGGGGCTCAGGGAACCGATGCGTTCCATTCTGCATAATGAGATAGGGAGGAAGTCCTTCTCTCAGGTCATGGATACAGCTGTGGGTATTGAGAGCTCAAGGGAAGAAGACAAGTTGAATAGGGGATTCGAGAAGAAAAAGAAGACTACAGGGCAATTCTCCGGAGGATCCAGTTCTGGTGGGTCCCAAGGTTATCAGCAGCAGAGGTTTTCCGTGGGGAGTGGTTCTAACTCCTCAGGATCCACCCCTAGGGCTATGTCTGGGATGAGGCCCCAAGCTAGAAGTGCTTCCCATTCGAACACACAGTGGTCTGGACCCCAAGGTCCTCAGCGCCCTCATTGCAAGTAGTGTGGGAGATTTCATCATGGGGCGTGTCACCCGAATCAGAATGTGTGCTATGGATGTGGACAGGCAGGGTATTTCATCAGAGATTGTCCTCGTCTTGCTGGGGGAGCTACTGGGCATTAGGCACCCGCGTTTCCTGCACCATCTCATTCAGCTATGTCTCCGGGTAGTTCTTCCGGGCAAGGAGGTCGGGGTGCAACCAGAGGAAACAGAGGTAGAGGTCAAGGTGGAGGAGGGAGAGCTCAGCCGAGGGTCTTTGCTTTGACTTGTCAGGATGCTCAGGCATCGAACACAGTTGTGGCAGGTATTTTGAAAGTTGACTCTTCTGAAGCTTATGTGTTGTTTGATCCGGGCTCTACACATTCATATGTGTCCCCGTTCTTTGCGTCTCGTCTTGGCGAGCAACCCACAACTTTGGAGGATCCTTTTTGGGTTAGTACTCTGGTGGGAGAACCCCTTTTGGTTCGGTTGGTCTGTAGGTCGTGTGTGGTCTCGGTGAGCGGGATGGACACTTTGGCCGATTTAGTGCTTCTTGATATGGTAGATTTTGATGTGATCCTAGGCATGGATTGGTTAGCTTCCTGTCATGCCTCCGTAGATTGCTACGCTAAGTTGGTCCGTTTTGTCCTCCCCGATGGCTCGACCTTTGAGTTTCAAGGGGATCGATGTGTGACCCCCGCTTCTTTGATATCGTCCTTAAGTGCCATGAAGTTGATGGATCATGGGAACCAAGGTTTTCTTGCATCAGTTGTGGATGTGGAGGCTAGAGTGCCGGATTTGGATCAAGTTCCGATTGTGAGCGAGTTTCCAGATGTTTTTCCAGAGGATTTACCGGGAATGCCGCCAGATAGGGAGATAGAGTTCGGGATTGACTTAAACCCCGAAGCTCAACCTGTTTTCTATTCCCCCTTACCGTATGGCTCCGAAGGAGTTAAATGAGCTGAAGGATCAGTTGAGGGATCTTCTGGATAAGGGATTTATCCGTCCGAGCACTTCTCCTGGGGTGCTCCGGTTCTCTTTGTTAAGAAGAAGGATGGGTCTATGAGACTTTGCGTGGATTATCGGCAGCTCAATAAGATGACGGTCCGCAACAAGTACCCTCTTCCCAGGATCGATGATTTTG